>JAODPA010118439.1:0-18458 GCA_025585075.1 Nepenthes mirabilis | reverse complement strand
CCGGTCTTCTCAGGTGTAACTTTTTTGCTTTAGATTATGTATTACGACAGTGTTGTTTTTTTTTCTGTTCTTTTGTTAGATAGTTCCTCTTAGGTTTTTTGAGGAATTCTCTGATGTACCTGTTACTCGGGGTATGCCCCAGCGTTTTATGTTCTAACTCCAAGTCAAATAACTTGGAGTTATAACATATTTTTTTTATAAATTTTTCTCCCGTTAATCCAAAATACACACTTACTTACCAAAAAAAAAAAGACAAGATCTTTGATCACAAATTTGGAGTTTAGAAATTCGTTGAGGGTTGATATCAATTTCATCACATACAACAATAATGCCATCTAGAGTTACAAGTAAAGCCTTAAAAGAATCACTTGTTCTTTTAGTATATAGTCAACTCTGGGTTTGTGTAAATCCATGTTTGAAGAGTGAAAATGATTACTTTGAATACCATTGTCTGGATGCTTGTTTGAGTACATAAAGATTCTTCTTTAGTTTGCACACTTTGTATTGGTCAGACACGTGGTAAACTTGTGGGATTTTCATATAAACGTCCTCATTCAAATTACCATATAGAAAAGCATTATTCTCAGCAAATTAAAAGCTCCATCCTTTGATGGCTGCTATTGCAAGCAACAGCTTGGCTATGCCCTAGCGTTTTATGTACAAATTCCAAGTCAAAAACTTGGAGTTTTCACATTGAATTTTTGTAATTTTTTTTCCCATAAATCCAAATTACACACTTACTTACCAAAAAAAAAAAAAAAAAATCCTTTTGCCATTGATCATGCCTTGTATCTCTCAAATGAACCATCTGAATGTCTTTCTTTTGTATTGGAAAGTTTGTAACTCCCAAGTATTATTTTGTTCTAGGGCTACAATTTGAATATCCATGACTTATGACCAATGTTTAGATTAAATGGCTTGATCGCAAGATAATGGTTCATGTCGTGAGAGAATAGAGGTAGCATATATAATGTGTGATGGATCTCGGAACCCAAGGCCCAAAATTACAAGTGCAGGCCTGAAGGATCTTTTTTTTTTGGTAAGTAAGTGTGTATTTTGGATTTAAGGGAGAAAATAAATTTACAAAATCTATGTTATAACTCCAAGTTTTTTGACTTGGATCACATGGGTAAGTTGGCTCAGGAGGCCCACAAGCTCAATTAGGCCCAAATGATAAGCTCCGAGTACCTGAAGAGCCAGATCAAGCGACAAAAGCACTGGCGGTCTGAGAGGGCACCGTGATTCATGTAAGGACGAGGACCGCCAGAAAAGCCAAAATAGCCAAAGATGCCAGCTCAGACGACTTGCACGGCACGCGTTGCCACGAGCTACTAATGGCCTCTGACACGCCATACCTGCGGGCCATGCGCCCTGAGTGCCGTATCTGCAGGCTGTGACAGGTCTCCCTGTCACAGCCGCACCTACAGTAGTGGCGGTGGTGGCAGGCAGCCCTGACACGCCAGCGCCATGTGTCGCCTCTCCAACGGCACCGTTGTCCTTATAAATACCCCTTTCAAGCTGCTGGAGAGGGGTCCTGCTTCTGAATTCCCATTGCTTACGCTCGAGCAAGAGAAGTACTGAGAAAGGAAGAAAGGCAAAGAGAAAAGAGTGAAAGAAGAAATCTATCTCCTTACGTTATAATTCCCTGAGAAAGCGAAAAGCTTCCCAGGCACCCATTGTACCTTTTTGCCACATTAGTGAGATTTTTCGGACTGGCTGTCCGCTGCCGTGGGTTTTCACCTCTCATTGGCCGACAGGATTTTCCACGTAAACCAAATCGGCTTTGGCCTGGTGGTTAAAAGGGAAAAATCCCTCGTTCCCCACCCAGGTTCAATTCCCCGCGGCGGTATCAGTGGTACTGTACCTCCCAAAAAATCCTTCGGGGTTTCTGCGTTATGGGGCCGCAATGTGGTGGAGCCTGTTACTTAAAAAAGCTTACCCTTAACACAGTTACTTACCAAAAAAAAGGGTTTTTCACGTAAATTCGTGTGTTCACTCACTATCCTCGTGTTCCCTTTTCTCTGCTAGGGCTCTGTTTCCTTTGTGTTGCCCATTTCTGTCCGTCCGTCAACGCATAAAGCCGATCGCGCTTCGATTAACGTACAGCCAGATTCCGCGGACGCAATATTGGCGCTGTCTGTGGGGAAGCGACTAAAAGTTTGCTTTTCACATTTTTCAAAAGTACACAACAACATAAGCTTCAAATTTCGAAATGGTGAACACTAGGGCGCAAGCGAGTGCACCCGCCAAGGAGGTAGCCTCACACGGCGACGGCCCTAACCCCTGTGCTGGGTGGAGGATCATCCCGATCCTGTGGTGAGGGGTGTGGCGGCCAAGGTTTTTTTTTTTAATTTTTTGGTAAGTAAGTATTTTAGATTATAGGGAGAAAAAATTACAACAACTATGTTTTATCTCCAAGTATTTTTGACTTGGGAATAAAACATAAAAAGTTAGGGCATACCCCGAATAAACGGTACAATATATAATACCAAAAAAGCCTCTGAGAGGACAGCGTTCAGCAAAAAAACAACAAATGTAATCTGAAATTACACATAAACAGAGACACGCACATTAACAGTGCAAGAGCATCTTGCGGTGCACCGCCTAGTCACTTCACCAGCATTGCATCCCGATCCATCTACAACAATGGACTTCAGGCTTCACCCGGATCAGGAAAACATTAGCTGGAGGCAGCCAGTAAATTGCCAAACAGATGCTGTTTTATAATCAGCAGAAGAAAGGGTCCCTGGCATCAAAAATGCTAGCACATGCTTCAGCTCAATATCACACAGCAGCTACTATAGGCCACTATAGAGAACTGAACGGAGCAACAACGCCATCAACTGCCCATGCTCTAGGCGCTCATAGCATCAGCAGCAAGAAAGATCAGCAAGATTCAGCAGCACTCATCACCATTACAGCAGTGGTGTAGTGGCCTCACCTTCCAGTGCGCCAGCAAACCAACAGCAGTGGCCTCACCTTCCAGGGGTTCCCACCAGAACAGCTTTCACCCGAACATTTTCAACCCCATGCCAACAGGATAGCAAAATATTCGAGGCCATAACAGAGGCAAACCAGACCAGCAAGAAGAAAAATTAAACAACCAAATATTACCTCAGTCAACAACTCAGTCCACAGCCGCAGGTACCCAATCCATAAGCACACGGGCTCCCCCAACCCAATCATCCAATGGGATACACAGCCAGAGAAAAGAAGAGCAACACCAGCGGATATTCGGCTGCATCAATTCCTTCTAGATGAGCTAGCAGCCCACAAAAAACTTTAGCCAACTCAGCAGCCTAATATTTAAATCAATAGTAGGCCAGAGCAGCATCAGCAATAAGCCACCGCAGTGCCAAGAATCAGCACCAAAGTACATCCGGACTCAATGCTAAGTAGCAGACATAGCAGATGTCCAGAACAGTTCAGCCACCTAGAGCCAAACCAGCATCCTATCAAGACAGCTACTGCATCCCAGCAAGATCATCTATGATCAGTAGGAGGAGAGCACATCCGAAGTTGCAACAACCAGCAAGCAGGGAAAGGCCATCAAAATCCAGAAACCCAAGGCCAAGGGCCAATGGCCATCACCGAATAAGCATCATTGCAAGCGGGTGTATTTGATAATGAAGCACCAATCACCAAAACCAAACAGGCCATTCGGCACGATCAGCAATTCAAAATACAGAACATCAACATTTCTGCCGCAACACTGAGTGCTGTTGACGACTGCAGCCAAATACAGGGGGCAGCATCAGATAGCCCAAACCGAATCCATCTAATAGTCACAAAGACATAGCACAGAAGGATTTCATAGCTCCACAGAGTTCAACCCATGCCCTCAAAGGACAACCAAGGCCAAAATTTCAGATCAATGCCAGGAGCATTAAACTGCCCAATACCATTAGAATTCAACCACAATGGGCATCAGCATCAGGCTACTCAAGATTCTCTGCCCGCAACAGTCCAGGATGGATATAGATCCCTTCAAGGAGGGCATTCTGCCAAACAGAATCAGCAAAGAGATCCGATCAACCCTGCCTACAACAAATTTGGAGAGGACAAGGACATCAGATCTCTAAATCAAAAGGAACCCGGGCCAATGTCCAGGCCAGATTCAGCATTTATTTCTTTCGATAAACAGAATTCATGGGGCCAAGCTAGACGAAGAAACCCTGGGATTTTTGGGTTTTTTCCTTCTCCGAGATTTAGGAGCCAACCACGAGTCACCCTCAAGGTTCAACGCCTCATGGACGGTTAAGAATTTCTCAGAAGAGAAGACCACAACCCTCCCTACAGAAATATCAGAAGAAGACGAAGAGGAGCTTGAAGAACCCGAATCGGTATCCTTGGCCAAGCCCAATCCATACTTTTTTGTTATACATTGGATTGAGGGGGGGGGGGGGTAAAATCGCTATCTGTATCATTTTCTGGGATCGACCTTTTGGGGGTCGCATCAGGAGGGCCGCCCAAACGACCGGAGGCATTTGACATGCAAATTGAGCGCCCAGGGGCAATAGACAATACAAAGGGAGATGGTATTTTATCACCTCCTAAATTACCGGGGGAGTGAATGTGTAACACGTTGGGCTCATCCACCGTCACAACAACAGACCCACGGTCCCCAGCAGATTGCATCCTGCAGGGCAACATGGCAACTCCATCAACCACACAATCCACAGGGTCAAGCCTTGGTCCATGGCCCCCAGTCAGAGGACAAATTGGTGCAGTAAGAGACTGCACCAAACCAGATTCTGGCAACAACGAAGAGCAGGGTACCAAAATGGGGGGCAGAATCCGATGGGTCCAGCTTCTCGGAAGCAGATAGAACATCCTTTACTGGGGAAACCAGGCCAGGCAATGCCATAGCCTTCGAATTATCATCAATATGATCTAAACCAGAGGAGCAAGCTGACTGAGATTTACACGACGGGGCCAGACCATCAGGGCCAGAGGACCCGAAAGGCATACGGCAGTTCTCCAACCTGCTAGACCGAGAATTAGAGCGTCTAAGTGAGGAGCTGCGTCCTCCCCTAGGCCGTGAGCCCGGCAGTCCCACCTCCACAACCGTAGAACCCTCCCCCCCATTTTCAGAGGAATTTAAGAAAATCTTGGAAGGGAGCACCGAATCGGGAGAAATCTCAACACACACCCGAGCGGTATGTAAACGGTTCAGCTGGGCAGTGAAGGAATCAAGGAGTATTGGTTTACCCACGGCACTACTAATCCAACTGAGCCCAAGAGGGGTCCAGTAATCGGCCGGGACATTTTTCAAATTAATCCACACAGGGAAGGAGTTCAGCTGTTCACGAGCCATAGGCATACCCGGTAGCCAACGCTTGAGATAAAGGGGGTTACCTCGAAAGGTCCATGGGGCTCTGGCCAATACCGCAGCTAAGTTCTCATCGGAGGAGAAGCGGAAGAGAAAGAGCCCGTTGGCACCTTCCGCAACATGACTAAGTCCAAACCGCTTCAAAATGCGACGAGCAATATTGGCCACGGCATGGAAATGAGGACCCTTACCAGAAAAACATCCAAGGAGAGTCGATTTCCATGTGAGCCGGCTCTGATTAAGCACTTCGGGGGGGGGGGGCGAGATGCGAGCAATATCACCGTCAACGAACTGAGGAGGGAAAAATTTCAGCGCGTGAGCAGGAGAGCCACCGCAGTTATCGACGGTTTCAGACACGAGACAACAGGATGGGACCGGACCAGAAGCCGGGCAAGATAGCGCCGAGTATCCCTCCGCAGGCAGAGAACCGAAAAGAAGAGGAGAAGCACACGCACTCGATCGAAGATCTGGAGAAGAGAGCAAATCTTTATGAGAGCCAGGAGAAGGAGAAGGAGGAAGTACTGAAGGCACGGTCAGTGGGTCGGCCATGGCCAGCAAAATCGTCGCCGGAGACGGACGAGGCGGCTGAGCGAATTCGAATTTGAATTCGAAGAGAGAAGAGAGAGTTTCTCTCTACTGGCGGCCAAGGTGGATGACATGTCACAGGCCTTCGTCACACTCTGTGCCAAAATCGATCAGCTCAAGTAGGGAGCTCCCCAGGGGGCTCCCGACAGGGCCTCCCAGGCCGAGACATCCCAGGGCGGGAACAGAGGAGGCAGTCACCGCGAAAGGCCTCCCAACCGACGAGACAACCCGAGGACCCAGGTGGCCTCTAGCAGCAGAGCCCCACGGAGGGTTGAGGACCAACCAGATCCTCGGGTCCGAGACGAGAGCCCTGAGAGGCACCACTTTGAGGCCCAATGGAACCGCCGCGAGCACGACGACCAGGAGGCGGTTCCACGAGATGCTCCCCCGCGGGGAGCCCGCATGCCCATGAGCGCTGTGCAGTCCAGGAGTCTTACGAGTTAAGGTATTACCTGAATGAGAGGAGAACGGCTGCCCCACCTCGAGTGGAGAGCAGACCGGAAAGAGGATGGAACCTGGCGCTCCGAGAGAGCAGCGGAGGAGGAGCTAACGCGCTCCAGTCGCTGTTTTCTACGGAAATCAGGACAAGGACGCTTCCCTCGAAGTTCAAAATGCCCAACCTGGAGATGTACGATGGCAGTGGTGATCCCATGGACCACCTCAATCATTTCAGGGAACACCTGAACCTCCAGGGGCTTGACGAGACTGCCATGTTCCAGTGTTTCCCTTTGACTCTAAAAGGGGATGCGCGGATATGATTTTATGGAATGCCCGCGGACTCTATCAGCGATTTTGGAGATCTGGTGACGGCCTTCCTGTCCCAGTTTGCCTCCAGCAGGAGGGTGGAGAAGCTTTTTTTTTTTTTTTTTGGTAAGTAAGTTGGAGGGTGGAGAAGCAACCCTGGCATCTCACCCGAATCAAGCAGGGGGCCAGGGAGAGCCTACGAGGATTCCTGGCACGATTTGTAGCGGAAGCCAGGCAGATCCCGAGACTAACTGACGAGGTGAAGCTAAACGCTTTCCTCTCGGCTCTCGAAGGAGGTGCTTTTTTCAAGCACCACATCCATAAGGGCCTGCAGACCTTCATAGAGGCCGAGGCTGTGGCCATAGCTTATATCGCGGCCAAGGAAGCCAATGACGCCAAAAGGCCGAAGAGGGACGAGCACCCTCACCAGAAGGCCGAAGAGGGCAAAAGGAAAGTCGGGGACTATCAAAGTCCCCAGGCGACGAAGAAGCACCACAAGGCCTTGCAGAGCTCTCGGAGAGAGCCGTGACCTATACCCCTCACGCCACTAAACGACACCCGCACCAATGTCCTGATGCAAATCCGGGGAGAAAAGTTCCTGAAGTGGCCCAAGCCACTGAAGAACACGGATGGTGGGGACCAGTCGAAATATTGTGACTTCCATCGTTCCGGGGGTCACAGCACGGAAGATTGCAGGACTCTGCAGAGGGAGATCGAGGAACTTATCAAGAGGGGGCACCTCAACCGTTTCCTCCAGAGACCCGGACAAACTTCAGGGCCCGAGGACGGTGGAGACGCTGAACCCCCCAGGAACCGGGTGGCTGCGAGGGTCGTAAACATGATATCCAGTAGGCCGGCTAGAGGGGATGGGCGCGAGCTTGCGGCAGCGAAGAGGCCGAGGACGGGGCTTGGGAGTGAAGATGATGTTATCTGCTTTAGCAATAGGGACTTAGACTATGTAACTTCTCCTCATTCTGACCCCCTGGTTGTAACTGCACTCGTTTCTGACGGAGCAAATGACTACCAGATGAAACAAGTATTTATTGATAATGGAAGCTCTCGCAATTTGCTGTACCTTGATACTTACTTCAAATTAGGGCTTAAGAAAAATCGAATGAAAGTGCCAGAAGGGTCACTCTACGGGCTGGACAATGAGCCAGTGCCCGTCCGGGGTATCATCCAGCTAGAGGTAACCCTGGGAACAGATCCGAGGACGGCGTCCAAGGTCCTCACCTTCCTCGTTGTGGACCTGCCCTCGGTCTACAATGCAATCTTTGGACGGCCCTGCTTGGCCGCGTTCAACGCAGTGACGTCCATCCCACATCTCAAGATGAAGTTCCCCACCCCGTATGGGGTAGGGAAAGTCCTAGGGGATCAGTCGATCGGACGGATGTGTTACTTGGCACAGACCACGCAAGTAACACTTCCACAGCCCATGGAAGACCTTGACCTCAGGGACGAGGCCACGTCACAGCACGCCCGGCTAGGAGAGCCAGTAGTCTGAATCCCACTAGATCCCGCGGACTAGGAAAAATATGTCCAAATAGGGAGTTCGCTCTCAGAGACAGTTAGGGACCAACTCATCAGCTTTCTACGAGAAAACTCGGACGTGTTCGAGTGGTCCCCCGGCGACATGCCCGGGATCTCTCCTGAGATCATTGTCCACAAGCTAGGCGTCGATCATCGGCACAAGCCGGTTAAACAGAAGCGCGGAAACTACTCCACTGAGAAGTTAGTGGCCATCCGCGAGGAGGTCAAGAAACTCCTTGACGCCGGATTTGTCCGAGAAGTACAGTACCCGGACTGGTTGGCCAATGTTGTCATGGTGAAGAAGAGTAATGGGAAATGGAGGATGTGCGTAGACTTCACCGACCTCAACAAGGCATGCCCCAAGGACAGCTTCCCATTACCCAGAATCGACCAACTCGTGGATTCGACGTCCGGCCATGAGCTCCTAAGCTTTATGGATGCGTACTCCGGGTACAACCAGATCAGAATGAGTCCCGAGGATAAGGAGCACACGTCGTTCATGATAGACCAAGGGACATACTGCTACAAGGTAATGTCCTTTGGCCTCAAGAACGTAGGAGCGACCTATCAGCAACTCGTGAATAAGATATTTAAGGACCAGATAGGCAGGAACGTGGAGGTGTACATTGACGACATGCTCGTCAAGAGCAGGATAAGCGGTGACCACGTGAGGGACTTGGCTGAGACCTTCCACATGCTCAGGGCCCATGGAATGAAGCTCAATCCCGGTAAGTGCACTTTCGATGTCACCTCGGGAAAATTCTTGGGCTATATCGTATCGCACCGGAGAATCGAGGCAAACCCAGAAAAGATCCAAGCAATCCTAGACATGCGATCCCCGCGAACGGTGAAGGAAGTCCAACAGCTTACTGGGCGAGTGGCCGCCCTCTCCCGTTTCCTGGCAAGGTCGGCCGAACCGTTCTTCAAAGCCCTAAGAGGGACAAAGTCCCGGGACTTACGGTGGGGTGATGACTGCAAGGATGCATTCCAATGACTCAAGGGCTACCTCTCGAGTCCGCCCCTCCTAGCTTCTCTCCAGTAGGGGGAGGAGCTATATTTGTACCTCTCCGTATCAGACACAGCGTTGAGGTCGGCATTGGTGCGAGAACTACATGACAAGCAGCAGCCAGTGTATTACGTTAGCAAGACTCTCGCTGACGCCGAGACTAGGTATCCCCTTGCGGAGAGGATGGCCATACTTCCAGGCGCACAGGATAGTGGTCCTGACCGACCAGCCCTTGAGGGCCATCTTGCAGAAACCCGAGATCTTTGGCCGACTGATTAAGTGGGCCATTGAATTGGGAGAATTTGATATAGAGTTCCGTCCGAGGCCAGCCTTAAAGGGACAGGCGCTTGCTGACTTCCTCGTCGAAACGATGGCGCCGTCCAATTGTAACGAGGACTAGGCTGCGACGGACGAGTTCAGCAGGGCCTCCACTTGGACCCTGCATGTGGACGGCTCCTCCATGAAGGGTGGCTGCGGAGCAGGGATTGTCTTGCGCACACCCGAGGGACTAGAGAAAAAGTACTCGTTAACCCTGGGGTTCTCGGCCACAAACAACGTCGCAGAGTACGAGGCCTTGCTGGCTGGACTCCGACTGGCCAAGGAATGCTCTGCCAGAGAGCTGATCATCTATAGTGACTCTGAATTGGTCGTCAATCAGGTCCGCGGAAGCTTCGATGTCAACAACGAGCAGCTATCCAAGTATCTTTCGAAGGTTAAGGGCATGATCAGGACCATCTGTTTTTTTTTTTTTTGATACCTGGTTTTTTTCCGATTCTTGGGCTGCTTGTGTAGATCGGGTTATTTGCTGTTATCTCATCTCCAGAAAAAAAAAATGAAGTATAGGAAAAATGATGAAAGCTGGGTGAGAAAAAATGAAAAAAGATTGGAAATGTAAAATGAGGAGAATTGAACAGATGAATGCAGCTTCTGCTTCCTTTGGAGAATGGCGTTCTCTCCTGTTCGTCCCCTTCCCCTCTTCTGTCTCCCCTCCCCCCCATAAAAAAAAAAAAGTGTGTGAGTGTGTGTCTTTATTTTGGGTGGTCTGGCTCTTCTGCCGGGGCTGGCTGGCCGTTGGTTGACTGATGTTGGAATTTGGTGCTGGTTTTTAGATGAAGAATTCCTTGCAATCGATATTGTATTTGTTCTAACCGGGTGTGGTTTGGGGTCATTGATTTCAGTTCCCTTTTGGATCCGTTGGGACTGTGTTAATGCTGGTGTTTGCAATGTAGTAGTATCCAGGAATTTGGTGCTTATTTCATTGGATAGGTGCTGATCCCTGTATAGTGGTGTTTTGGTGTGTTGGAATGTTCTGCTGATACTGAATGGGGTATGAGCTGGTGATGCTTGGGTGGATTATACTTACCAAAAAAAAGATGCTTGGGCGATTGATATCACTGGTATGGAGAGGGGTATGATGCTAAGTCATGGGTATTGCATTTCATGTTGTTTGTTGACTGTACTGAGTTAAAACCAGGGTTCCAATGGATGTCTCTGGATCCATCCGATATGCTGATTGGGTGTTCATGTAGATGGGCATGTGCATGCCCCCGGGTTATTCTGATCTGATGTGGCCTCTGCCAGAGGTAGTTGATTTTGGTGTGGAAGGATGCTGGTAAGGTTAAGGAGCTGGGCTTGGTGTGAATCAATGGTGTACCTCATTCTTCACTAAAGATGTTGATGCTGATGCTCGAGTGTCTTTGGCCTTGCTGGGCTGTAATGCAGCATTGCTCTACAGTTGTTGCTCGATTTCTAGTGGCTGGGGTTGGCAGAGTGTGCCTCCTCAGTGTTGTTGAACATGGATGCCGCTGCTCTTCGGTTCTCCCCAGTTGCCATTCTAGTGCTGGGTGTTGGGCTGATAGGAATGAATGAGTGGGATCTCATGTTGTAGTGGAATGGCATGGGCTATCTACTGCAGCTGGCTGGGGGATGATGGTTGGAATTGATTGGGTTGGCGTGCTTGCAATCTCTAGCTGGAGTTGGGAGCGTTGACACCCATGATGCCTAGCATGTTCTTCATGTTGAGG
Source organism: Nepenthes mirabilis (assembly GCA_025585075.1). Taxonomy (NCBI): domain Eukaryota; kingdom Viridiplantae; phylum Streptophyta; class Magnoliopsida; order Caryophyllales; family Nepenthaceae; genus Nepenthes; species Nepenthes mirabilis. The sequence goes on along the minus strand of JAODPA010118439.1, from coordinate 7,237 downwards.
GGCTGTGATGCTGTGCCGATTTTGGTTGCCATTGTAGGTGTGGTGTGGGATGTGGTGCAGTTTCATTCTGAGCTGACCTGTTTGCTTCCTAAAGTTGAAGTATGGATAGGTTCTGTGGCAATATGTTGCATGTGTTCAATGGTGATGGGATTCTGTCACAGGTCTGTTGGCTAGCTGCTGTTGTTCAATATACTTTGGTGCTGTTTGGTTGCTTAATATGATGGCTGTGATGCATTTTGGTTGCCGATCTGTTTTGAGACTGATTCTGCTACTGGCCCCGAATTCGGTTGTTGTGCTTCTGGGTTGTTGCGGATGATTTTGATGCATTGAAGCAATTAGAGGTGTTGTTTCATAGATCTCTCTTGGTGCTCCCTCGGTGGAAGCCTGGTTACTGCGGGATGTTGCTTATGGGTTGAGGACTGATTCCTGCTGCCCTTTGCTTTGAAATTCAATGAATTTGGCTGCTGAAGATCTGCCAATAGTTTGGTACAACGATGTGGAAGCTATCTGCTGATTGAGATCTGAGCATGTCCTTGGTTATCTATTGTGTGCTGATCAAGTAGACCCGTCTGATTTGTTGAGTTTTGATTCGTTGCCTCCCGGAGAGATGCTTTGGGCTGAACTACTCATTCAAATTGCGGCTGGTTCAGGCATTGTGCTCACATCTCCTTGTGCCTTTCCAGTTGTCTATCTGAGCACTGCTGTGTGGGAGTCACGCTTTTGATGATGGTTTGGGCTATCTTTTGCCGTGAGCTAGGGCGTTTTTGTTTGAAACTCCCTTTGGTCGTGTAATGCTATCCTGCTGCCGAGTTTTGAAGTGGCTGCTATCGAAGCATGGAGTGATGCCGTTAGCATGATCAGTATTTGCGCTGCCTTGGTTCGATGTCCCTGCTGCTTTCTTGGTTTTGGCCCTGCTGATTCTGGAGCATGCTGCGGTCTCACGTGCTGCGTGTGTTGCTGTTGTGCTGCTGTATGCTGTTGATAATGTAATTCTACTACTGCCCTTGCCGTGCTGCTGATTGCTACTGATATTTTAATTCTGCTGCTACCCCTACCGTGCGGCTGATTGCTGCTGATAAATTAATTCTGCTGATGGCTTCTCTGGTTGTTTGCGGGCAGTGTCTGCTCTGAAATTAGTGGCATTACCTTTGCTGATCGATGCTGATTCGATGGAAACTTCTAGATTGTGCAGCTGTTATTTGCTTGTAGCTGCTTTGTGCTCCTTGCTGTTGGAAAACTAAGATGCTATGGGTTGCCGGCAGATCCAGTTTGATGTTGTTAGTTGCTGTGAGGTGATCGGATGGTTGTTCCGGTCTTCTCGGGAGTAACTTTTTTGCTTTTGATTTTGTATAACGACAGTGTTATTTTTTCGTTCTTCTGTTAGATAGTTCCTCTTAGGTTTTTTGAGTAACTCTCTATTGTACCAGCTGCTCGGGGTATGCCATAGCGTTTTATGTTCTAACTCCAAGTCAAAAGACTTGGAGTTATAACATAATTTTTTATAAATTTTTCTCCCATTAATCCAAAATACACACTTACCAAAAAAAAATGATCAGGACCATCTACCATTAGAGTCTATCGCGCGGATCATCCGTAAATACTCCCAGGTTGATGCTTCTCCCGAAGTATGCCTAAAGGATCCATTGGTAGATGGTCCTTTGGATAAAGCTTTGCTTGTAAATCGACCTGTCCTGAGCTCGGTCCCCTTATCTGGCTGCTCGGATGTGGACTCTGGGGTTATTGTGGCTGATACCAGTGAATCTGGTCATGGATTTGGCCCTGCTATGTCCAATGTGGATCCGGTTGCTGGTGAGGTGGGTTCTCCCCGTGCCTTCTCGTCATCATGCCATCTGGGGAATCCTGCCCAATGTTATGAAGATGAGCTTTTTGCTAGGCAGGCTATAAATGGATGGCAACGAGTGGCCCGGCGGCGTAACTCTGCACCCAAGAAAACCCGGCGTCCTCATACCTGAAAACCTGCAGCAGCTGGTGTGGGTGTGGTTTTTTTGTTTGTTTATGATGCCGTGAGTCACTGTGATGCTGGCTCTTGTCGTAGTGCTGGACTAGTCTGAATCTGGTCTGGTTTGTTGATCAATGCTGCTATATGTCGAGGAGTATTGATGAGGTTGGAGTGCAGGAACTTACCAAAAAAAAAAAAAAATGTTGGAGTGCAGGGTGTTAACCCTTTTTTCTGCTGTTGCTGAAGTGTACTCTCTGGAGGACGGTTACTTATTCTCTTGGCTGGAAAAAAAAGCTCTTCTGCACTTTTGCTCTGACAAGGGGCGAATTTCAAATTTCGATTTTGAATTTCGAATTTGCCCGGCGTCGTCCTCGACGACTCCGAATTGGGTGCCGGGCGGCTCCGTTGCCTGCCATAGCCGGCCTCCCGGTTGCTTGCCCGGCTCCCCCCCGTCTTCCGGCATTCCGTCTCCACCCTTCCGTCTCCACAATCTGCTGCTTGCGAAGTCGGTTTGGTTGTTCGCTTTCGATGTCGGTTTGCCCTCAATTTGAGTTGGGGTCTGATATTTGAAGCAAATGACGGCTTCGTGATGCTCTGAAGTAATGAATATGGGGTTCGCCTTTGTTCGGAAGCTGTCTCCTCAGGCTTTACGGCAGCTCTCTCTCTGTTCTACGGATTTCGTTCGGTGATTGCTCGCAGTCCTGGCTGTGGGTTGCTGGGGTATATTTGCTGAAATTGCTTCTCGCTACTTGTTGGTTTGACGTTGACGAACGCCTGAGCCCGGGTCTCTGATGCCTCTCTGCCGGTACATTCCATCCGGGCTGATGGGTTGGGAGCCTGTTGCAAATCTGGTTTGGAGGTATTGGCTGGAGTGCGGAGCTGTGGGTGTGGCCGTTTCGGACGCTGAAAATCTTTCTTGTGGTGAGTTGTCTGCAGCTTTCATAGTTGCAATGTTGCAGTCCTTCGGATTGCTGATGTTTGGCTATTAAAGCCAATTGGTTTGCTGTCGTTGCTCTGCAACTTCTTTGTCTGGCTTCTATAGCCAGTCGGTTGCTTTTGTTGCTTTGCAACAATTTTGCTTGGACTGCAATGGATGATGAGCCTTCGAGGGCTGACCCCATGGGCGTGTTTTGCATTTCCTGCTGCCAGGAGTGGCTTATGGAGTGCGTTGGACGTGTGGTCTGCTCGTGGCATACTGCTGAATTCGAAGTATGCTGTGACCAGATTGTGCTGGTACTGGTCCGCTGGCAAGATATTGCTGATGGTGGTGATGCCAATCTGGATTGCTGTCCTGGCAAGTATTGCTGATTGTTGTTGTGATTATCCCTGCTGTGGTGTTTGGGATTTCTATACTGGGTGCTGTTACAGAGGGTTACTAACTGCTGCTCTGGAAAATAAACTAATTGATGATTGCAGCAGTTGACCTATGGTCTTTTTTATTTTGCTGGTCTGGCTGCAGATGGGCCACCGCTACTTGCAATGATAAGGATCTGCCTTGGCCCTTGCTGATGGGTGGAGCTCCTGAAGCTTGATGAAGCCTGACGGGTGTAATCTGCATTGTCCGGCCCTCTACTGCATTGAGCAGTATGATGCAGAGGGCTTGAGGTGTGTTTTGCTGGGATGTGCTCTGTTGAATTGCAGCATGCTGTGTTTCTATGGTGCTGAATTGCTGAATGTAGCTGGCATTATGTTGAGTTTGGAGGATGTGCTCCTGCTGAGATGCAGTTTTGCAAGTTGCTGGCATCTTTTTGCTGCCATCTTTGTGAGGTTGTGGCCGGTGATTTGCTAGCCAGTTTTGATGTTGGGCGAAATGTTGTTGGGGCAGCATTTGGATTCCGTGCTGCTTCTACTGAATGGGCAGTTTGTTGTGTTTGGTATGCCAGCTAGGTGCTGTTGCACTGCAAGTGAACTGCCTGATGGTGCAGTTCATCTTGTTTTGTTTAGGCTGATGGCTATATCCTGCTGCAGGCAGTTTGGTTTTCCCTGGGATTGGTAGTCTAATTTGTCTAGGAATTGCTTTTGAGTGATTCGCTTGTATTGTATGATTACCAGCAATTTTGTCTTTTAGTTGGTTTCATAGGTTGTATCAAAGTGCTCGGGGCATGCTCTAGCTTTTTTGGATTATCCCCAAGTCGGAAAAACACTTGGTGATAATTCCTTACTTGTATATTTTTTCTCCCTTAAATCCAAATCACTTACTTACCAAAAAAAAAAAAGTACTCTCTGGAGGACCGTGAAATGCAGAGTGTGTGCTGTGACTGCTGTCTTGGTTCCCTGCTGATGCTAGAGGGAGGCTGATCCTGAGTGCTGCTGTTTGGCAGTGCACTGAGCTAGCTATGTCGAGAAGGATGCTGCTGTTGTTCTTCTGCCCTGTGGTAACCGGTGTGTTTTTGTGACCACTGTGGTGCTGAGTTTTTTTTTGGTTGTCTTGTTTGCCGAGACAGATTTGGATTGAGGGGTCAGGCTGTCAATCTGATGCCTTAGCGCCCGATTCTACAATGTTGATTTGCTAATATAGCCGGGGATTGCATTGGCCTTGCCCTGTCTCTGGGCTACAGTGAGGACGTGACTTCATATGTCGCTAAATGGCCGGAGTGGTTTTGAGTGATGATTTTGTTTCCTCATAGGCCGGAGTGGATTTGCTTGGGGCCGGAGTGACTTTGCATCCGGAGTGTGGTTTGTTAATAGGCCGGAGTGGCCATGAGTTAGTTGGATCCGAAGTGCACTTTGCCGGAGTACAATTTGCCAGAGTGAAATTTGCCGGAGTGCTTTTTTGCCGGTGTGTAATTTTTCGGAGTGCATTTTTACCGGAGTGCAATTGCCGGAGTGCTTTTTTGTCGGAGTGCATTTTGTTTGTTCCGTTCCTTTGCCCGGAATACGCAAGATGATGGAGTGGAAACGCTGCTAGAGGCCCATGGCTGGCACGATGTTCCTTTCTGGCATTGATGCTGAAGCAGCTGGTGACTAGTTTCCTACTTGTTGCCAATTTTGGTTCTGCCTTGGTCTGCGGAATCTTGGATGGCTTGAAAATAGATGTAGTTGCTCTTCCGGATGCTGTCCCTGAAGGCTCTTCCGGAGTGCCTGGTTAAAACGCCGGAGTGGCTGTGAGTTAGTTGAATCCGGAGTGCATTTTGCCGAAGTACAATTTTTCGGAGTGCAATTTGCCGGAGTGATTTGCACGTGCTTCCGGATGGATTTTTCATTTACAGTAATCAAATATTATTGTAATTTTATTTCTTAATGACTATTGTCATGAGTTAAGGGGTTCCCTTTTTTTCTATGTTTATTTCTCCAAGTCGGCATAACACTTGGAAAAAAACATAGTTTCCTTGTACATTTTTCTTTAATTTAATGCAATTAATTACTTACCAAAAAAAAATTTGCCGGAGTGAAATTTGCCGAAGTGTATCCGGCGCTCTCGTGAACTCCGGATTCCGGAGTGCGTCATTGTTCGTGATTGGCTGGAAAGCCGCATATTTTTTCGGCATTTTGACGGACTGTCTTGGGACGGATTGATTTTGGCAGAGTGGCTATGGACGGAGTGCCCTGCGCACTTTGGACGGACCTCTCGTGAACTCCGGAATCTGAAGTGCGTATCTGCTCGTACTTGGCTGGACTGCTTCATTTGGACGGAGTTGTTTTTGCTCACCTTTTTTCGGAGGGCCCTTCTCTTTTCTTCCGGAGTATATGGGACGATGGAGTGGTGTCGTCATACCCAGAGTCCTTTGGCTGGAGCGAATTACTGACACTGGAGTACACTAGTTAGAGGGCCGTCCTCGATTATGTATTCGTGTTTTTTTTAATGACTACTGTCATAGTTTTAGGGTCTCCCTGTTCCTATGTCTCCTTTACCAAGTCGGAAAAACACTTGGTAAAAAACATAGCTGATTGTACATTCTATTTCTTTATTTAATGTAATTAATTACTTACCAAAAAAAAAAAGAAATTTGCCGGAGTGCATTGTCACGAAATAAATCGACCATCTCTTAAGGAAGAGAGAGACGCTCTCTTCTCTCTCTAACATTTCAAACTCGTTCCCGCCTGCGAGTTTGAATCCACGGCTCCGACGGCCATGGCCGGTCGATTCAAGGCACCCTTGGGTCCCCCTCCGGTCTCCTCTCCCCCAGTTCATCCTGTTCCCTCCTCTCCCATGGATTCGACACCCTCCGGTCCCCGTTCTCCTGCTCCGGATGGTCTAAATCTGGACGATTCGAAATCTAAGGGTTTGGGCTTGGATTCCGTAAATCATGCGCAATGCTCCTCCCGCTGGGCTGACATCGTTCGCAAGGATAGTCTTGAGGTACGAAATGAGCTGAAATACTTCCCACCTTCGGCCTGTGACATTTGATGGTGTTGGGGTACTGGAAATCTAGGGGCAGCGCCGACGCAGGAGTTGGCGGAGTGGTTAAACGCATGGAATTGCGCCTCCCCCACTCGGGTTCGATTCCCCGCTGAAGCATAAAGTGGTACTGAGCCTCCCAAAAAATCCCGCAAGGGGTTTCTGGGTTATGGGGCCGCGAAGCGGTGGGGCTAGTCACTATAAAAAGCTTACCCTTAACACAATTTAAATTTCGTTTCTCGATTTTTAAATTTGAAAGCGTCCTCAGGGGCGCTCCTCCTCTGGCCGGGCGGCGCCGGAGCCAGCCTCGGCCGGTCTCCTGGTTGCTCCGCCCGGTTGCTTCCCGTCTTCCACCCTCTGCTTGCTTCCTTCCCGGACTTCTGGTCCGGCTTTGTTGGCGCCCTCTGTGGCCTTTCCTGAGGATGTGAGCGTAGTTCGAAGCCCCTTCCTCTGCCCGATTAGATCGATTCCTTCTTCCTTCTTCTTTCTGGACGGTCCTGCCGGCTCTGATGTTCCACTTCCCATGGGTTCACTCCGGTTGGATGGGTTGGGGGACCCCGTGCCGATCTGGATTGGCTCTATTAGGCGGGTGTACTGTAGAGCTGGCCGATAATCTGGGTGTTTCGGCGTCTTAGCTGGGCTCCCATGCTCTGGTTGCTGGCTCATGGTTCTGGCTCTGTTGCTGAAGAGTTGGATGTGGCAGTGTTTCATCTGTTGGTGATCCTCCTGTTGCGATGGTGGATTCATCTTCGTATTGATTTGGTGAGATTGCTGCGAATGAGGTTCTCGGTGATCACAGCACACTTGTTCGAAACCCGTCTGGCACCGTTCATCTTCCTCTGTGTTTTGAATCCTGTCTGGCCCGCCTTCACCATCCCCTGCCGGCGCCCATGGCGCCGGTCTCCTCGACTCCTCCTCAACCCTCTGCCTGCTTTTCC
>JAODPA010118428.1:0-18464 GCA_025585075.1 Nepenthes mirabilis | reverse complement strand
AGGTTAATTATGGGCTTTAGGGTGTGTTTAAGCATTGACGGAGGTTATTCAATGGAGAATAATCCGTTCCGTCACAATGCTGCTCTTGATGCCAACGCTGCTTTGCCTTTGCTGAGGCTGTTCCTTGATGTCCATACTGCCCTGCTGCTGATATTAGAATGCTGGTCCTAGTGTTGTAATTCTTTGATGCTGTATCCTCTTCTGTTGCTGTTGAAGACGGCCGCAATGTGGTGCTGAAAAGGCCCATGGATGGCATGAAGATCCCTTTGGCAGAAATGCTGAAGCAGGTGGAGACTTGAATTCTTCTGTTGCTAGTTTCAGCAACTGATGTTGGAATGGTGCAGAATCCAGTTGCTGTGTTGGAAGGCAGCTGCTGTTGGTTTTTCTGCTTCTTCATTCTCTCCTCCTGTGCGGTTTGCATGGAATTAATAAGCTGGAGGCTGCATCCTGATTTTTTATGCTGGAGCAGTTCTGCGTCTGCTGAAGATATTCCTTGCTGATGTAATCAGTTGCTGTTGATTTGGTTTAACCTGGATGTGGATGCTAGATATCCTGGATCCATTTTGGTGTCTTGGATGCATGGATGCTGGCGGATCTGGCAAAGTTGCTGTAGCTTCCATAGCTGTGTGGATTTTTGAACCTGGATTGGTGATTATCTTTGTTGCTGCTGGTATATTACAGACGCCGGCTGCCTCGGGTTGTAGGGGGATGGAAAACAGCGCTTTCCCGCTGTGTTGTGATGTAATATTTTTCAATTTCTATAGGTTCTATAGAACGTTGGCCTCCTAGAGGTTTGTTATGTACCTCTGGTTGTACTTGTTGCTCGGGGTATGCCCCAGCGGGTTATGTTTTACTCCCAAGTCAAAATACTTGGTGATAAAACATCGATTTTGTAATTTTTTCTTCCATTAATCCAAAATACTTGCTTACCAAAAAAAAAAAAGGCACTCCGGATATTCAATGCCACTCTTGCAACCGAGCCACTCCGTCCAAGGAGAAAAAGCCACGCCGGATAAAGGGCACATGCACTCCGGAAGCTAAAACAAGGTCACTCCGTCCAAAGTGAGAACCAGCATTCCGTCCCGGAGTTAAGAAATCACTCCGCAAAGGTACAACTGTACAACGGAAGCACGAGTTAAGACGCTCCATCTCAAGGGAGGAGAAGCACTCCGCCACCATATGAGATGAATCTCCGCCACCATATGAGATGAATATATATATATATTTTTCAAAACTGTCTTTTGAAAGAAAGTTGCCACCTTAAGTGAGTTAGAACTTGGGTAGGTTACTCATCAAGAAGAGTCTAAAGAAGTGATATGCTAATTATAGTTGATCTCATCTCAAGGCCCATCTAGGACTTAATAGCCTATCTATTACCTATTTAGCCATATTAAAGCAGAGGTTAGTTAGATATTTATTAAGATTTGCCATTTCATCAACTACAGTTAGCTCAAAAGCAAATTTAGTCACCCCAATTCTAGCTTGTCATGCCTATGCTATGCAAGTTTGGGTCTTAGTCTATTAAGTATAAAAAAAAAGGGTAAAGTATGCCATTACTCTCTATTGTTTACTCTTGATCAAATGGTTTTTGGGGTGAGATTTCCCTTCTTGATATAATATGATAGAGTATAAGCTAGTCTTTGTGAAATCTCCGGCAAATAACTTAACTTATGAGTTCAACAAGCCAACTTCTCCTCGGGTCATAAAGATCTAAGTAAGGGGGGAGTTCTAATGACTAGTTTGAAGTGGCAAATACTTTTTCTTCCTATCTGGGACTCCTAGCCTAGTTTGACTAATCAAAAATGCGCAAAAGCATCTTTTTTTCACTCTTAGTTGTGAAGAAGGAAGAAATAGTCACTTCCACAAGCTAGGAAGTTAAGATTGGACCAATTTCCTTTCGTATGGAGTAATGAAACCAAAGATTGAATTCCTGACTACTTTAAAGGAAGTCTTTCTATTGAATTGATTGCTCTGTGGGGATAGAAATGATTCAGCATCTGCTCCTAGGTCATTACTCTTTTCCATACAATAAATGTAGCTCCTGACTTCGGTCTTTTGGCTCAATTCCCCTTGGGTGGGATTATGTTCTTCATCTAATTGTACTAGAAATATCATAATTGGTAATGCTTGTAGTTATTCTAGGATAGGATGAATAGTAGCAGCATCAATCAAGTCGGTTCAAAGTTTTAAGAGGAAAAACCTCCATATCTTATCACTGCTTTACTCTTTGATTTGGTAGCCAAAGAGAGATTTGAAATAAGAAAGGGAGGGGGATACTTTTTTTGGGGGGGTAAGTTAGTAAATTGTATTAAAATAAAAAAATCATAAAAATAAATAATCTATCTCCAAATATTTTGTCGACTTAAAGTTAGAATAAAGACACTAGCACATTCCTCGAACACCATGGAACATATCATGAAACCAAAGTAAAAATACAAAAAGAAACAATTAGACAAATTGTAGACATCCAAATCTGCCATTTGCCTTCAAACAAACCGGCCAAAATGCAGATACACAAGCTAGACAAGTTGGTGATAACAGTGACCACATGCTCCGCGCTTCTCCATTTGCAACCTGGCCGTCCGCGCGCCATTAAGCTCTGGCCGGTCAACGTGTTAACTGGCCATTTGTACCATTGTCATACCGGTTGTATCATTCCAACCTGCCTGTTATCATACCAGCTGTTACCCCTTCCAAACTGAAAAATCTAGTTCATTTCAAATCAAAAATTCCAAAAAGTCATCCATTCCGAGAAAACCAAAAGAAAGCAGCTACTCCAAGCAAATCGGCATAAATGCTCCATTCCGATCATTTGCATACCATTATTTACTCCATTCTTGCAATTTGCTATCATTTTTATACTGGAAAATCTAGTTCATTCCATTCCATCCCACAAAGCACTAGGACACCATCTATATCAGCCAATCCAAACCGGGAAAAGACCAATGGGCTCCTTTTTTTTTTTCCTCCGGAATAACTCCATTCCGGGCATAATGCATAAAACTACCGACAAAGCACCATTTCCATTCCATATCGATTGATTCTATACCAGTTGTTGCCAATCCATACTGGGAATTACAAGAAGGCCATCTACTTTGGGCATGAAAACACATACCTGCACTCCAAGCAGGAATAAAGTATACCCAACCGGGATGCTGTTTTTTTTATAAATCTGAAATAAAACATCATACCGGCTAGTAGCACCATACCAGCATAAACTAAATGCCAACAAATATCCAAACAGGTAAAAAAATATCATACCGGGCAAAATGCACAAAGCAGTATAAATGAGTCCACACCGGAAAAAAACATTTCATTTTCATTTTTTTTACAAATAATCCAACCCGAAAAAAAATCAAACCAGGCAAACGCATAAAACTGCCCACAAAGCACCATATCATTATAATGTTCCCAAACCGTCCAAATGCATCCATACCGGCAAAAAGACCCAAACCGGCATTCCAAACAAGAATAAAGCATTTCTTCCAGAATGCTTAGAATTTTTTTTTCCAAGTAATCCAACCCCAAAAAAAAAAACAAACCGGGAAAACACACAAAACTTCCCATAAAGCACCATATCATGATAATGTTCCCAAATGAACCAAATGCATCCATACTGGCAAAAATATCCAAATTGGTAATCCAAGCAGGAATAAAGTGTTCCTATCGGAATGCTTAAAAATAATAATTATTAATTTTCTTTGTTCTAAACCTGGAAAAATAACATTAAACCGAGCATAATGTACAATACCTCCCACAAAGCACCAGATCATCAGTATGTTCCCAAACCGACCAAAAGCACCCATATCGGCCAAAAAACCCAAACCCGCAAAACAAATAGAAAAAAAGCATTCCGGAAGGAATGCTTAGCTTTTTATTTATTTATTTATTTATCAGTAATGCAAGATGCATTTTGTAAAGCACCATTCTAGAATGTAGTCCCATTTCGGAATGCAAAATTATTTATTTATTTTATTTTATTTTTTTATAACATCACATCCAAGAGTAAACCATATTTTATCCACTGTGGTAGCCAGATAATGGTAAACCCATCTTGTCAAGAGAGATCGATTGCTCCGATTACGGTCAATAGAGATAACCTCAAGCTTTCAATGAACCATAGAGTAAATCTGGTTGGTCACTTGGGATTCATTCTGTTGAGTAACGTTTTCGAAAGTGCGTTGGTTTCTTTCTCTTCGAATATAATAAACAGTTGCAACCAGGGTGAGACGGAAGGAGAGGGCTATGATGTTCTTTCCCTTTCATTTGTTTGCTACCCAGACAATATTGGAGTGCCATTCATTATATAGCCAGCATATTCCAGCATGTCGGCACATAATCCGCCACATACTTGATGAAAAGGGATAGGAGAAGAAGATGTGCTTATGACTTTCACTCCCTGAGTTACACAAAATGTAGGTCGTCGGTTGATGAATGAAGGAGCTAATACATTCCAGGGTGCTGAGTTGTTGACACATAACCAACCACAGAGTAAAAGCACGAGCTAGGATATGATATGGACCCCAGACTAGATTATACCACTTCACTTTGTCCATGGTCTGCTGGAAAATCAGATATGCCAATTTTACTGAGTAGACACCCGAAAGGTTGGCACACCATTTGATTACATCGTTTCGGGAGGCATTAGGATAGTAATCGGGCATGTTATATAATAGCCCAAATCTTAGAATATAGAAAAAATCCCCGATGTCAAGTTATAATTACAAAGAATGGTGATCCGGTCAACAAAGTGTTGACCGGAAGGCGTGAACAATTACAAAGGATGGTGATCCGGTCAACAAAGTGTTGACCAGAAGGCGTGAAGAAGGCATAATCCGGTCAACGTAAAATGTTGACCGGAAGACGTGATCCAGTCAACGTGAATGGATGGAAGGATGGGAAAGAGGAAAGAAATTTGGTCAATGCCAGTTAGTTGACTAGAATGTATTTAAATGAGAAATATGAATCCGGCCAAGGTCAATTACTCAGAAAATTTAATGAGGAAACTCTTCGAAAAAGTAAGACCATAAATAATTTAGAAATTAATGAGAAACTCTTGGAATGTAAAGTCATAAATAATATACTCCAAAACATCCCCCTTAATGCGACCAAACCAAACGACGGCCGCCAGGCCCAAGGCCTATAAATAAGAACTAGAGGGCATAGGAATGAGGCACGCAATAGAGTTTTCTAGCAAAGGAAGATCAAAAGTTCAAGGTGAAGTAAAAGAAATCCAGGCAAGAGTACTCACCCCTATTTTTAAAGTTCATGATTATGCATATTTGCTATGTGAGTATATATGATATTCTTATGAAATTATGTATGTATGATGTTTGTTCTGTTGTGATTTATCGTTCTTAGTCACGTGTTTAAAAGAAACCCTGATATTCATAGTGTTAGATTTTATTCTGCTTGAAGTATATGACTAATTGTCGACCTATATGAACTCTGATAATTGCATGTTTAAAGAAAAGACTTCTAACTTTTAAGAAAAAGAGCTTCGAATTTTGAATGATTAAGAACTCCGGCTTTTAAAGCTTTGGGCTTTAAATGGAAATGAAGAGCTTCAGATTTTGAATGATTAAAGAACTCCGGCTATTTGAGCTTCGATTTTTAATAGAATTAGAACTCTGGCTTTTGAACTATGGCTTTCGTTGAAAAATAGCTCCGGCTTTTGAACACCGCCTTTTTAATAAAAGAACTCCGCCTTTTGAAAAAGAACTTCGGATTTTAGAGCTCCGAATTTTAAAGAAAAGGAACTCTGGCTTTTTGAACTCCGGCCTTTCGTGAAAACAACCCCGGCTTTTGAGAAAAGACCTCCGATTTTAAGGAAAATGGACTCCAGCTTCTAAGATTAAGGCTATAAGAACAAGAAAAATGTATGTAATCCGGACAGCAAGTGGAACTCTACGACTTTTGACTTTCGAACTATGACGGATGGCCATGAAAAGATATGAACTATGAACCGAGTTTTCATTAAACTTGCTATTAAAGATGGATGAATGATATTGGAGTGACACTCGAGGACTGCCTCCGGGCCATGGGGGGAGACTTTTGGTGGCATAAGACTTTTGGACTACGGCCCCGTATGCCGGGTTAAAGGCATTACCTCCCGTCCCGAGGAGCATAGTGAGGGGATATGGCCTTAGGTTGTGGGGTTATGCACAACCCTTCCTCGATGTTGTCCGCTCCCGTCCGATCCCTAAAGATGATAAAAATTTCCAATGGTTTTTATGAGTTTTCCGAAGATAAGATAATAAGAAAAAGAATAATGAAATTCCGAACTAAAGAAAAAATGACATGATGATTTTCGTCTACTAAGTTATGTTATGAAACTCTGTTTTGATCCACTTATACATATATATGCTTATGTCTTCTGCATGTGAGTATTTTGTTGGGCTTTGTGGCTCATTCTTGCTATTTTCAGATGAAGAAATGCTTATAGAGGACAAAATTGAGTAAGACCATATGATGTAGCTTAATGATATAGCTGGCCGGAGCTGATCAATGAAGAGCTTAATTTATTTTCCTTTTTATGTTTTCAGAAGACTTGTAAAATGATTCCGCTGTATAAGAATCTATGGATGTTTGTATGCTTCCATGATTACTTTTTGGATATTGAAATTGAAAAGTTTAGTAAGCATCTCAGGCATTTCAAGTCCGTCTAACCTTAGTATTGGCCGACCTTATATGAAATTAAAACTGTAAGGCTAGCTTATGTAGTTTGGCCTCTTGAAATCCTGTGTTTAAATGAAAGGTTTATGTATATGAAAGAAAAGAAAAATTTTATGTCCACCTAATTTTATCCATTAATTTACTTTAAGGCAAGGATTTACGCTTGACAACGGCTTTATGTAGTGGAATAAGGCTGGTCTGTCACATGTTATCCATTATGTCTGTTACCTCAATATCAAAATTGTTAGGCAACTTCCATTTGCCATGGTGGATGATGTTCGCTACTTTTACATCCCGAGATAAGCTAGTTACACATCTTAATTCCTCTGTGTATCGATCACATAGGGACCACTGGGGTGCCAATTGTCTGTCGATAGGAAAGTATCAGTACCATCCCTAATGTGGTGGCATATCTTAAGGCAAAGGACAGGGTGTAACTTCATGAGTTTCTTCCAACTCCATGTGGCTGAGTCCGAAGGAATGGATATTACTGATGCTTGCTTCAATCAGTTTCTTTATTTTGTGGTCAATAATAATGCAATTGAAAGAGTTGTTCTTTTTCTAGAGTTGGATGTTATAGACATGCTTTGAACATTTTTGTTGTTAGAGTTTATGTTTCCGGTGTAGATGTCAACTCGGTTTTCCTAGAGAATCATCTTGAATGGTTTGTATGTCAGCAACATCTAAATCACGAGGGCTAACTTTAGTGATAGCAATCCCTATCAATATGAATAGTAGCATATATATATATATATTTGGTAAGAAAGTAATATTTGTATTAAAAAATTTACAAAATACCTATATTCTATCCCAAGTGTTTTGCCGACTTGGGTTTATAACATAGAGGTTAGGGAATTCCCTGAGGTCCAAAATATATCGTGTAAATAATACATAAAAGCACCAAAAGAACACGTCAAAATGGTATACTCCAGTAAAAACTGCGCACAAAGGGAGCATTCTATGCAATCCTATGATTTCAGTGTCGTCGGCTTACATCCTCGTCCTCGGCCATTCAACATCGACCTCGGCCATAGTGGCACCACGTGTGTAAGCATTGCTAATCCTCGTCATCGGCCTTTGCCATCTCAGCATATTGCCCTTGGACTGTAGCACTTTGCATTGCCTTCGGTAATGGCGTCCTCGGTAACTATCATAGCCCCTGGTCTTTTACTACTCCCACGACCATAATTAGCGTAAATAACAGCTCAAAGTCCTCGGCCCAATGCATGTTGCGACAATGGCCAAAAACAGTTGCCAATAGTCATTTAAACAAAGCCCTCACCGATTGTGGTTGTGATGAAACGGGTTTTTTTTGTCATGAGAAATTTTCGTTATTATAGAAAACAGAAACCAAAACCCAATTAACAATCCAAAGTTCTAAGAAAAAACAGACAAAGTTTTCCCTAAAATTGGGATAAATTGAAATATAAATCCTGCTTATAACCTGCAAATATATAGAATAACATCATAATATCCATCAACAAGTACTCTCATTACAGACGCAGGATCACAGACGCCGAATAACTCCCCATGGCTTACATTTCACATTTTCTATCCACTATACTAATAGTTCGGAATAAAGATGCCATCTAGGACCTGTACAAAATCCAAGGAAATAGAATAGCAGAAGCAACTATATTCATAACAGAAACCTACGAAAGCATAATACAGTTCTAACAGTTTACAGAACATGCTACAGTTTTTTATACATTATTTTATTTGCAAAACTCTATGAAATATGTAGAACTATCAGATTTTTTAAAATCTTCCAGATGATTTCGAGGCTCCAAATCTTCCTTGCTAGCTCTAGCTATGCTTGATCATCCAGTAGTGTCTCTATAGCCTTATCTGGAGGAAAAAAATAAAATAGTGAGCCGAAATCTAATAAGTACCAAAACATGCAGAATATAATGCTTTCATGCAGAACATAGGTGTAGATAAATATTAACATGAAAATATTCAATCATGGTAGTAGAAGATAGGTGCACGAAAACAGAAAAAGTATAAGTCGGTAAAATCAAGCTTCAAAAGCCATAAACCAATAGGACAAGCATTAGAAATCAAAGCTGGAATTAAACTTGTAATTTCTAGAAATTCCTTTTAGGAGGAACATGCATACAGATAAACAAAAATCACGGAAATATATAGGAACAGAGGGGTACATAGAATATGAGAAAATAAAAATCAATATCATCACGTTTCAGAAATCATAAAACAGTATAATGAGTCTCAGAAATCAAAAAAGGAAATTAAAATCTATAAATTCTAGAAATCCCTTTTCTATCAGAAGGAGGACCAAACTAGTAGACCCTACTAGCTAAGGGGGCGAGTAATTGAGGATAGATTGTATTCACTCCATACAATCCAAGGCCTGAACTAAAATATCCCGCTTGCGAGTTTGTATCCACGGCTCCGACGGCCATGGCCGACCATTTCGAGGCACCCTTGGGTCCTCCCCCGGTCTTCTCTCCCCCTGTCCATCCCATTCCCACTTCTCCTCTAGTTTCGGCTCCATCGGGCCTACGATCTCTGCTCCAGAGGGTCAAAATCCGGTCGAATCGAAACCTAAGGGTGTGGGCTTTGATTCTGGAAATCATGCGCAATGCCCCTCTCGCTGGGCTGATATCAACCGCAAGGGAGGTATTGAAGTCCGAAATGAGTTGAAATACTTCCCTTCTTCGGCCAGTGTTGCTGAATCGTCCATTATCTCACCACCGCCTGAGGTCGTCGAGCAAGGCCAATCCGTTTGGGGTTTTACGCTGGTAGGTTATTTCGTCGATTCCCCTCTTCACTACTTGGCAGTCAAAGCCATTACAAAAAAAATTTGGGCCCGCTTCGGTCTCTCACATTCCGCAGGCAATGAAGATGGGTTTTTTTTCTTCCGTTTCCCTTCGAAGGAGATGATGGAAAAATGTCTTCTCGGTGGTCCATGGCTGTTGGCAGGGAAGCCTTTTTTCCTTAAATGATGGACACCGGGCATGGTTCTGAACAAGGATGAACCCAAACGTTTTCCTACTTGGATTAAACTCTCCAATCTGCCGCTCGAGTACTGGACCCATGCCGGGCTCAGCTGGGTCGCAAGTGCTGTCAGTATTCCCGTTCAGCTTGACCCCCGGACTGCTCGAATGGATAACATCTCCTTCGCCAGAGTATGTGTTGAAGTGGGAATTGATGGGCCATTTCCCTCAAGTTTATTCATTAATTCTTGCCATGATTCAAATCCCATCGTGGTGAAGGTGGAGTATTGCTGGAAGCCCATTAGATGCAGTCGATGCCATTTACTGGGTCATGAAGCAGCTCAATGCCATTCTAAGGATGTTAAACCTCCTATAGGTAACTCCCACTCCAATCCCTCCAATTCTGTACCTGTGGAAAATGTCCAAAAGGTTCCCTCACCTTGCCTTGGGCTCGCGATGGATGATAGTGTCTCCACTTCTGTGGTTGATGAAGCTGTGAATCAAATGGATTCCCACCCGAATCCTTCTGCTGACACAAATGAGCCCCAGAATTGCGAATGTCATGTGAGTGACTCCACTACTGGGGCTGTGTTGGGTGCTGTTACCCCTGGACTACTGTTACCCCTGGAACCAGCTCTTCCTGGTTCAGAATCCCAAGACCCTCTGGCCCCTTTGGCTTGCACCCCTCTTGAATCTGATGTCGTTGGATTCCAATTGAGGCTTTCGGATGGCTCTAGGAGCCTTGATGGGCCTCCTGATTTGCATCTTAATGATCTGTCTCCTTCCTCCTCTGATGTCAAGCTCTAGAATCACCATTTTGATATTGAAGAATATATGCTTACCCCATGCTCTATCCAGAGGATTACCAAGAAGTATCTGAATTCCTCCTTGGTAAATGAAGTGCAGGGCATGGAGTCTGAGTGGAAGACTTCTATGTCTAAGAAAAAGAAAAAAGCTGCAACTAGGAAATCTAGGGGTGGCTCTGGATCTTAGCTTATGCTGTAAGATATTTTTTGACTGGGGTCTCCTACTTCTGTGCCCAGGGCCCTTGTTTTTTGACCTGTCCGTTGGATTAGGCTTGCTTTTGTTGCTGTTGCCTGTGATTGCTAGACTTGTTAGTATTACTCCTTGCTGATGTTGGTGGAATGTTACTGGAGATGCTGGATTGCTGTCTCTGTTTTTGTTCTGCTGAGCAGCAGAAATGTCATTGTTGGGTCAGTTTTGGCTGGCTATATGCTGCTGCTATAAGCATCTGGATTGTTTTGTTGTGGCTGCTATCTCATCTTGAAGGAAAGTGTCGCAGCTGAACGTCCTCTGGAGGTGCTCTGATTATCTCTGGCCGCATGTCCCATTTTGATTGGGTTGGGAATGCCCGTGTGCTTATGGTTGGGACCTCTCGGTTGAGGACAAAGTTGCTGGCTGAGGTTCTTTTTGGCTGGTTTACTTTCCTTCTTGAGGTGGTGCCCTATTGTTAGCTGCGTTATAGTGGTGAGTTTGGGTTGAAGTCCCCTGGATTGCTTATCTAAATTATACAGACAGATTGTCACTGTTGTTGCAATGCTGATCTGATTGTCTTTTTGCTGGGTTGGCTTGCTGAAGAGTGGTTTCAGAATTTGGAGTTTCGATGCTATAGGGGCCGGCGTTTTGTTCTTTGCTGAATAAAATGCTGCCTCTTCATGAGTAGCATCCTTTTGTCCATATGTGTTTCGAGGCACTGATGCTTGTGCCTTGTGGTTCTATTTTGGACTGATGCTGGTCGGCAGTGCAATATGCTGGTGGTGTTGGGATGCTAGTTGCTGTTAGTGTTGAAACTTGGAGCTGGCTGAATAATGCACCCGATGTTCAGTGTTGCTGATAGTGTTGAAAAGGCCTCGGCAGTCATGATGCTGCTGCTCCTTATACGGTCCCGCCTAGTGGAGGGCTAATGATGTTGGACAATGATCATGACGTGGTTATGGGTTGATGCCTTTTTTATTGCTGATGCCATCTGCTGGTAGACGATGTTCCTGCTGCAGATGGCATGGTCTTTTTTTGGTATTCTTGGAGGAGGTTTGGCTGTTGATGGTGATTTATGATGCCAGTCTCTGGATCTGATACTGGAATGATGCAGCATCAGGGTGGTGTGCTGGAAGGCAGCTGATGTTGGTTTCCTGGCTGGAGGCTGGTTTTCTGTTGCTGGAGCAGTACAGTGCCTGCTGCATTTATTTTTTTGGCTGCTGTGTTACTGGCATTGGATGATATTGGGTCATGGTGCTGCACCCGTCTACTGGACCATGATGCTACTCTGTAGAATTTTGCAACTAAATCGGTGCTGTACCCATGATGATGTTGGGTTATGTTGGTTTTTTCCAGTGAATATGGTCTGCAGAATGCGGATGCTGCTTGTCTTGAACTGCGTTTGTGTTGAGTTAAAGGCTGGTAATTGTACGCTCCTATGTTCTTAGCTGATTTGGAAGCTGATGTTGCTACTGGATTACTTGATGGCTTGGTGGGAGCCAATGATGATTTTGGAGGGTTCCTCCATGTGCTGAAGATGGATAACAGTAGCCGATGTGTATTGTTGGGGGCGTGTATTGTTGGTTGCAAAGTGATTTAGCGCAGCTGCTATCTCATCCTGAATAAATTGATGCAGCCGAATGTACCCTGATGTGGCTCTGATTGATCTCTGGCTGGTGTCCCATTTGTTTATTGGGTTGGGGAGCCCATGTGTTTAAGGCTTGGGACCATTCAGATGAGGGCAGAGTTGATGGAAGTGGTACCCTTTGGCTGCTAAATTTTCTTCTTGGTGAGGTGGTGCCCTGTTTGTTTGCTGCCTTATTGTGGTGTGATTATACTGAAGTCCTCTGGACTGCTATTGGCTGGCTTATACAGCCAGTTTTGTGCTGCTGCTGCATTGATGATCTGTTATTGCTGGATTGGCAAGATGTAGCTGGTGTGGGGACAGCCCACTCTTCCTTGATTGGTTTGCAGTATCGGCTGGTGATTTGATGCAGTAGGGGCTGGATCTGTGTTCGCTAATGAATAAAATACTGCCTCTGTCTGTGCAGCATCTTTTTGACCATATCTGTTTAGAGGAACTGATGCGTGTGCCCTGTGGTAATTTGTATAGCTGCTGGTGGGCAGTGCTCTGTGCTGCCTGTGTTGGGATGATGCTGCTGTTCTTCTGTCCGATGTGTACTGGTGTGAATGCTCGGATGTAGTGCTTGGTTGCTGATAGTGATGGGATGTTGCACCTGGTTTTCAGACTTTCTTCCACCTTGTGGTGATGGAATGGCCTTGGCCGGCTTGAAGCTATTGCTCCGCTTGCGGTCTTGCACTGTGGAGGGCTATTGTTGAAGTTCAGCTACCATGAAATGGTGCTGTGTTGAAGTTGAATGCCTCTGCGGGAGTGCCAGGTGGGCGTGGTGTCGCATGATGAACCAGCTACTGGAGTTCTTGGGATGCATTTAGTTTTGCTTATGTAAAGTGACTCTGATCATCTCCGATCCTTTAGATTTTCCTTTTAGAGGTTTTTTGGTTTATCCTTTGATGTACTAGCTACTCGAGGTATGCCCTAACTTTTATGTTTTAACTCCAAGTCAAAAATTTGGAGTTATTACATAGTTTTTGTAAATTTATTTTCTCCCTTAAATCCAAAATACACACTTACTTACCAAAAAAAAAAAAGCCTGAACTAAAATATCCCTTCTCGTGGGATTGTCCCTTCTTGTGGGATTATATATTGGTTTGAAACTGAATCTACCCTCTACACTTAATGCCCCAAGGAAAGGCAGACCACGTGTCACTCCGTGGACGAAGTTATCCTTGGTTACCACCATAACATTCTAAGGCATGCCGAAGAACCTAACCTGACTGTATTTTAGTCATGGGTCCTAATTTACAAAATTAAATATACTTTTCTTCTTATTTGTCAACTTATAACTGATTGAACATCGAAAAGTCAATAAGAATTACACAAATATTCCAAGTAGAATGCTTCAAAATTCCACAAAAATTCAATAGTATAATTCAATGTAAATTTTTCAGTTACAAATCATAATAAGGACAATACTCTTTTAGAAATCAACAATTACTAGTCAAATTTATCGATTAAAACCACAAAATCCCATCATTTTCGTGGTTAGGGTTTTGCCAAACCTTCCGGACAAAAAACGAACACCAAACATATATTTATAAATGAAATCGAAGGTATATTCAGCAGTACATACAAGTAAACACGAAATCTATTCGACTAATCAAGAGAAATATGCTTTATTTGCAGTAAACATGGAGAAACATGGATACAGAGCAAAAATATAAATTTAGAGATATTAAAACACTGTAAAAACGGTAAGTAACGTCCGAAGTACAATTGCTTGAGCCTAATCTACCGTTATTCTTACTCTCATCGGAGTGGATCGAAAGATTTCTCCCTCTTTTCTCTTCCCCTCTCCTTCCTCTCTTCTCCTCTCATTCTGCTCTGCTACCGTTCTGCCCAAATGAGCCCCAAATTCCACTTAAAAACACGAAGGAAAAGAGTCACGTGCGAAACATATACCACTGCTCGATCGCACTGCTCATAGCTAGGACCTCTCCCGCCTGCCTCGGGAAGCTTGTGAGTGGGTGCTTGCACAAATTAGTGCCTACCTGGCGCTCGAGCTATCCCATTTTCTTCCCATTTGATCCCTTTGTGTTTCGGTACCCAACTTTTTCTTATTCTTAAGCCTAATTATGATCATCATCAACTTAATTATTCTATATTTATCATATTTCGGGATCAGGATCTCACACTCTCCCCCACCGACAAAATTTTTTTCCTCAAAATTTAACAATTCTTTAATTTTCAGAATCAAAGAACTTTCTTAATATCTCTAATTCATTTCTAAATTAGGATGGTCATCCTAGGAAGCCATAAACATTAGAACTGTCTTGAACCTCATTATTTGACATGTCCTTTTCAAATACAAATTGTGACGGACCGGCCTTATTCCACGCATAAAGCCATCGTCAAGCCTAAAAACTTGCCTTAAAAAAAATTAATTAGGTGGACATAAAAATTTTACTTGTCTTTCATATGAATAAACACAGGATTGCTTGAGGCCGAACTATATGAGCTGGCCTTCTGATTTAACTTCAAACCAGACCGGCCAACACTAAGGTTAGACGGACCTGAAAGCCTGAGATGCTTACTAGACTTTTCAATTTCAATATCCAAAAAGTAATCATGGAAATATGCTAACATCCATAGATTCTTAAACAGCGGAATCATTTTACAAGTCTTCTCAAAAGATAAAAAGGAAAATAAATTAAGCTCTTCATTGATCAGCTCCAACCAGCTATGCCATCAAGCTACATCATATGGTTCTACTCAACTTCGTCCTCCATAAGCCTCTCGTCATCTGAGAAGTGGCAAGAATGAGTTACAAAGCCCAACAAGATACTCACATGTAGAAAACTAAAACATACATATAATCGGATCAAAAAAGAGTTTTATAATATAACTTAGCATACGAAAATCATCATATCGTTTCTTATTTATTTCTTATTCTTATTATCTTATCTTCAAAAAATCTATAAAACTATTCAAAATTCTTATCATCTTTAGGGATCGGATGGGAGCGGACAATATCGAGGAAGGGTTGTGTGTAACCCCACAACCTAAGGCCGTATCCTCTCATTATACTTCCCGAGGAGGGAGGTAATGCCTTTAACCCAGCATACGGGGCCATAGTCCAAAACTCTTATGCCACCAAAAGTCTCCCCCCATGGTCCAGAAGGCAGGCAGTCCTCGAATGTCACTCCAATATCCTTCATCTATCTTTAACAGCAAATTTAATAGAAACTCGGTTCACAGTTCATATCTTTTGATGGCCATCCGTCATAGTTCGAAAGTCAAAAGTCATAGAGTTCCACTTGCTGTCCGAATTACATATATTTTTCATGTTCTTATAGCCTTGATCTTAGAAGCCAGAGTCCATTTTCCTTAAAACTGGAGGTTTTTTCAACAAAAAATGGAGTTCAAAAGCCGGAGTTCTTTTTCAAAAGGCGGAGTTCTTTTCTTAAAAAGGCAGAGTTCTAAAGCTGGAGCTCTTTTTCGACGAAAGCCGTAGTTCAGAAGCTGGAGTTCTAATTCCATTAAAAACCGAAGCTCAAATAGCCGGAGTTCTTTAAAATCTAGAGTTCTAATTCCAATAAAAATCGAAGCTCAAATAGCTGGAATTCTTTAAAATTCGGAGTTCTAAAAACCGGAGTTCATTTCCATTTAAAGTCCGAAACTCTAAAAACCGGAGTTCTTAAACATTCAAAATTCGAAGCTCTTTTTCTTAAAAGTTCGAAGTCTTTTCTTTAAACATGCAATTATCAGAGTTCACATAGGTCGACAATTAATTATATACTTCAAGCAGAATTAAATCTAACACCATGAATATCAGAGTTTCTTTTTAAACATACGATTAAGAATTATAAATCACAAGAACAGAACAAACATCATACATACATAATTTCATAAGAATATCATATATACTCGCGTAGCAAACATGCATAATCATGAACTTTAAAAATAGGGGTGAGTACTCTTGCCTGGATTTCTTCTACTTTGCCTTGAACTTTTGGCCGTCCTTTACTAGAAAACTCTATATTGCGTGCCTCTTTCTCACTTTTCTAATTCTTATTTATAGGCCTTGGGTCTGGCGACCGTCATTAATGATTGACAGTATAGGGGGAATGTTTCTTATTTATGGCTTTACATTTTCCAAGGAATTCCCTTATTAATTTCTAGTTAATTAGATCATTTATGGTTTTAGATTTCCAAGGAGTTCATTAATTTCTGGTTAACTGAACTTAACAGGATTTAGATTTCTCATTTAAATACATTCTGGTCAACTATCGGGTGTTGACCGGATTACTCCTTCTTCACGACTTCCAGTCAACACTTGTTAACCGGATCACTTAACTGGTTTCACACTTTCCTTCAATATCATCATCAACTTTGGCTTTCTTCCTCTTGAACCACAATTCTACTCCGACCACACCAACACACAAAGCCACTCCGGCCTTCAGGGCCACTTCGGCCTTACATCATACAATGCACTCCGGCCTTCAAATTTATGGAACAAATTCCGATTTTCAAAACAGGCCCAAGGCCTGTTTAGATTTTCTTTCTTAAAGTGGCTGGTCTTGATTCTTAAGGATGGAGCCAGACTTGTTTTGCACTAAGGGATTGTAACGACCCAAAATTTTAATAAGAAAATTTTAACTATCAAGACCGGTCAACGCAAGTTGACCGCAAAATGAAATGTGAACAAGTCCGGATCTGCGATAGTAAATTATCAGTCCGAAAATTATTCCATCAACAAATCCGGTCAACTTGCGTTGACCGGAAAACAAAATAAGAAAATACACCGGCTTAGAATGAGAATCATGTAGGCCTTAAGCACGCCAGATTTCTGGGATAAGAAGAAGTCCGGATTTCATTGGTGAAAAAGAAGTCCGGATTTCCTTGAAGAAAAGAAGTCAGAATTTCGTTGAAGAAAAGGACTCCGGATTTCGTTGGTAAAATAAAGTTCGGATTTTCTTTGGTGAAAAAACAGTCCGGATTTCCCTTGAAAAGAAGGTCGGATTTGTTTGAATAAAGTTCAGATTTGTAAAACAAGTCCGGATTACCTTGGGGAAAAGAGGTCCAGATTTTATTAGTAATAACAACTATGGAATTTCCTAGTAAATAGAAGTCCGGGTTTTTCTTAAGAACTCCGGATTTCTGAAGTAAAAAGAAGTTCGGATATTCCTTAGTAAAAAGAACACCAGAATTTCCGTATTGAATGGAAGTCCGGCTTACATTGAAGAAAAGAAGTCCGGATTCTTTCGGAATTAAGAACTCTGGCAATTGTCACTAAAATGCACTCCAGATTCCCGTAAAAAGTCAGTCCGGCCCTGAAGCAGTTGTGAAATCAAAGGTGCCAGAGTGATGACTTGAGACATTGGGAAGATACGACAATGAATGATATAGCTATTCCCGAAACTTATTGGAAAATGTAAATCATAAATAATCTAGCTAATTCCAAGGTTTTGGAAATACAAAGCCATAAATAACAAACTTGGAAAAATGTGAAGTCATAAATAAAGGCCACCTAACCCAGGGCCTATAAATAAAGGCCTAAGATCAGTAGAAAAAGGCACCACTAGAAGCTCCTAGTAGAGGAAGAAACCAAAGGCTAAGGCAACATAAGAAAAGAATTCAGGCAAGATACTCACCCCTATTTCTAAAACTCATGTTTATTTATGTTGCTATGAAAGTATATGATTTCTGTCATGATTTACTGCCAATGATTATGAATTTTTGCCCAATGCATGATTACGGAAAGAAATTTAGGCCTTAAGAAGAAACATGAAATTTTGCTGCTCTGTATCTCTGAATTTAATGATAAAAGACCTCCGGCAGTTTTTAAAGAAAACAAAAGAGTACTCTGGCCTTTTGAATAATATGCTCCGTCCACGGTGAAAAAGTTCTCCGGCCTTTTTATGAAATAAATGCTCCGTCCCATTTTGAAAAAGTTACTCCGGCCTTCTGTTTAAATCAGGAAGTCCGTCCTTTACGTTTTAAAAGTACTCCATCCCTTTGTTTTGAAATTAACTCCGGCTCATGAATTCTGTATTTTAAGAGCACTCCGGGTTTTACACTCCGGATTGAGCACTCCGAAATTTTTACAGAAAAGCCACTCCGGCATTGAGCTCCGGATTTTAAAAGAAAAGCACTCCGGCATTTGAGCCCGAATTTATGAAAGAAAAGTCACTCCAGATTGAGCACTCCGGATTTCACAGAAAAGCACTCCGGTTTCTAGCGCTCCAGATTTTAAA
>JAODPA010118417.1:0-18463 GCA_025585075.1 Nepenthes mirabilis | reverse complement strand
AAGGCAAGGAGTGCATAACTGGCAGAAGAAACGAGACGATCAGTGCTCACCGGAGGCAAATCGGTTGCCCCATCCCAAGGTTCAACTATGTGCTTTTTTACTGCAATAACTTAAATATATGCTATTGGAGCTGGAATTTCCACTGCTGTTGGCACCGGAATTTCCCTCCAATGGATCCTTGTTAAGGGATTTAGATTGTACTCATTCCAATTACAAAACTCAATGAGCCCGGTTTTGTTATTTATTATCACTACCTCCCTGTGTCAGGATTGGATAATTTGCATGCCTCCCACCTTCCTTGGATGTAGTAGCCATTTCCCAGGCTCCCCTCTAGAATCATACCCGAATTCTCCGTCGCCAGTGTCTTACCATCGAAAGTTGACCAGGCAAAAATTTCAATGATGCGTCGCCAGTGTCAAAGTTATGCGATCCGTCGAGTTATCATGAATCATCAGAGCAACAGGTTAAATCCGTGTCGACCTTTTGTCTAATAAATGCATCCCTTCTAGAAGTCGAGGTTTGTTGCATGTATTAGCTCTAGAATTACCATGGTTATCTGAGTAGCAGGTACCATCAAACAAACTATAACTTATTTAATCAGCCATTTGTAGTTTCACCGTTTGAATTAGTTCATACTTACATATGCTTGAGACAAGCATATGACTACTGGTAGGATCAACCAGGTAGCATTCCTTCTTTGACGCCAACATTCATGAGCCTTACCGACCAATTTGAACACTGGTCAAGAGGTTAATGAGTATTCGACTGTCGTTTGTGTCTATAGCAATCGAGTTGACGACACTTCTCGCTTATAACCTATATCTCAATCTTCTGCATCTAAGAGAACACACTAAAGCCCATCGCCCACCTTAGTTGCGTAGAAAACACAACATAGGGGGACAATGAGCCTTACGAATTGTCTACCCGACAGCCCATGGGACAGCAAGTAGAAGGCAACTTCACAAAAAGATAAATTCCTCCAAATGGGTATGTGACACAGGAAACCACACATCAACCAAGGCACAAAGCTCTTGGCCTTTCGGTGAAGAGGCACATGTGCATCCGGTTCAACACATAGATGAATCGTCCACGTCCCACACAAGCCCACCACTGCTCACACACCATCATGTACGCTCATTTGAGCCCTGGCAGTTGATTAACAAGCGAATTATAACATCGATGAAATCAGCTTGCCAAGTTCCCTAATGAGCATTGCTAGACGTGACAACCTGAGATGGGATAACCCAAACATATGATCAATACACACGAAATGCTTGGAACCCACGCTGTGAAATCATTGCGTGGCAAAGCAAGTATGAACAACACAGTACACGAAGCACCATGCATGTCATGGCGACTTGCACCTACAGCAAAACACCGACAGATGGGACAACCCGAGCATATGGCCGACACACACTGAATGCATGGAAACCCGTGCTGTAAAATCATGGTGTGGCAAAACACGTATGAACAACACGGCACACACATCACCATGCATGGCATGCCGACTTGCACCTATAACAAAGCACCGATAGATCGGATAGTCGGAGAACAACACGCACCAAACACATGGAAGCCCAGGATGGGAAATCATGGTGTGGTGAACCACGTTTTAACAACACGGCAATCAGAGCATCAACCAAGGCATGCCGACGTGCACATGCAACAAGACACTGATAGTTGGGACAATTCGAGCACACAATCGCCATGCACTGGATGAGAACCCAGGCTACAAAATCATGGCCTAGCAAAACATATAGGAATAACATCGGACATAGAGCATGATGCATGGCATGGTGACATGCACCTTCAGCGAAGCAACTACAGATGGGACAAATTGAGTGTACGAGTGGTATACACCAAGTGCATGCAAACCCAGGCCCTGAAGTCACCGCATTACGGAACACGTATGAGGAACACGAAACACACAGCACCATGCACGACGGGCCTTCGTGACATGCATTGATGACAACATTGACATGCCATAGCAATGAAGCAACTCCCCCATATAGAGGCTTCTGGGCCTTTTTCGCCTTGGTAGGAATAAACATTGGACCCCCCAACTTTCACAATGAGGTTTTTCATAGTTACCGATAACATTTTTAAGTATTTTTTTTGTTAGAAAGATAAAAATTAGGAGTTGTTTAAAACCAAGTCTCGAGTTTTTTTGACTATAGGATGATATTTTAATAATTTCTCAAATGTCCTACAACTTTGAAAATTTATAACTCTATCAAGACTTGTCCGAAAGATAAGTTTTTTTTATCAAAAATTATCATAAATTATGGAAAAAATTCATATGTATTAGCATCCTGATTTGAGTTTAGGAAGGGGTTGTAAGTCCAATTATTGAGGGTAAGAAAAGGTGCAAAAATCCATATTCACTAAGAAAAGTGGTATTTTCCTATTCAAAGCATCAAAGAGAGCTGAGAGCAAGATTATTGGGATGATATCTATAAACAAATGGGCAAGGCATTGGTGGAAGATGTCTTCCCCGAGACCACGTGCATTGGCAGACATGTCATGATGACACCACACAATACCCCATAAGTTCAGGCCATTCCAATGAGGGGAAAAATCTAGGGATGAACAAGCTTCACCGAAGATATGCCATGTCGTTGGGAATAGCGCGCTGAGATGATCGACACGGCAAGGTTTGCAAAGCCTCTGTGTCGACCTGGCTGTGACAAGGGCACTGCGGGGGTGTGGTGGGCACGACTAGGGCCTGACATGTGCGGTGCTGAGGAACGACCTTGGCATGACTCGGGCATTGCTAGGCGTGACAAGGGAGCTACTGGGCGTTGCTAGGACATGCAGTGAGTGCCAAGGCCAGTGTTGGGGCTAGCTAGGGAGCAACCTAGGCACTATTGGGTGCAACACGAGCACTGTTGGGATGCTGGGCAGCGACCCAGGTGCTGCTGGGTGCCATTGGGATGCACTGGACATGACATGGGAGGTGTTGGGTGTGACACTGGTTATCTCAGAGAGTGACCTAGGCACTGCTATGCACGACACTGGTTGTGCTGGGGAGCAACCCAGCACTAACCGGTGCAACAAGGTCGTTGCTGGGGTGCGACAAAGGCGCTACAAGGAAATGACAAGGGAGTAGCGTGGGCATGACAAGGGCACTAATGGGGCGCGATAAGGACGCTGTCGGGCCGTGACAAGGGAGGGGCATGGGCATGACACCAGTGCTACTCGGTGCTATAAGGGCATTGACAGGAAGCAACAAGGTTGTTGCTGGGGTGCGACTAGGGTACTGCTAGGACACGACAAGCGAGCCACACAGTGCGACACCAGCACTATTGTGCTCAATAAGGGCACTGATGAGGAGCAAAAACGGAGCTACTAGGGCACATTGGATGCAAGAAGTGACACGAGCACTGCTGGTTGTGACAAGGGACCAGCATGGGTGAAACACGGATGCAACACTGGCACTGCTCGGTGCGACAAGGGTACTGCTGGGGTGCAACAAGGAAGCGGCTCGGGCACGACAAGGCAGCTGCTGGGCGACAAGGGATTAGCAGGGGCACATAGGTCTTAATTAGGGCATCGGTGGGGCATGCTGGGGAGCTGCTGGGCACAACACAAGTGGTGCTGGGAAGCGATCCAGGCACTGCCGAGCACGACACGGGCACTATTGGAGCATGCCTAGGGCGACAAGGGAACTGCTTGGGTGCGACACGGGTGTCACAGGGTACGACAAGGATGCTACTGGGCGTAACAAGGGCATGACATGGGTGGTGTTTGATAGACCTGGGCACTACTGGGGATGACATGGGCACTGCGGGGATGAACTAGGTGAGATAATGGCATTGCTGGGGTGCGCTGGGGAGTTGCTGGGCACCACAAGGGTGTTCCTGGGGAGCAACCCAGGCGCTGCTGGGCGTGACACTAGCACTGCTGGGCATGATGATGGAGCTGCTAGAGCACGAAATGCACAACGCGGGCTAGCGACAAGGGACCCGCAAGGGCACGACACCAATGTTGTAGGGCAAGACAAGGGAGCTCTTGGGCACGACAAGGGTATTCCTTGGAACACTACTGGGAAAGGCAAGAGAGTTGCTGGAGCATGACAAGAGATGCGGGTGTGACTACCCGAGATGAGACAAGTCGAGTATACGATGAATATGCACCGAATGCATGGAACCCATGCAGTGAAATCATTGCATTGTGAAGCACGTATGAACAACGTGACACACGCAGCACCATGCATGTCTTGTTGACTTGCACCTGCAGTGAAACACCGACAGATGGGACAACGCAAGCGTACGGCCAACACGCACCGAATGCATGGAAACCTATGCTATGAAATCGTGGCGTGATTAAACACATATGAACAACACGGCACATGCAGCACCATGCATGGCATGCCAACTTGCACCTGCAACAAAACATCGACTGATGGGACAACCTGAGACCAACACACACCGAATGCATGGAAGCTTCAGATGAGAAATCATGGTGTGGAGAACGACGTATGAACAACATGGCACACGCAGCACCATGCAAGGCATGCCAATGTGCAGATGTAGCAAGACACTAATAGTTGGGACAACCTAAGCACACAACCGATATGCACCAGATGTGAACCTTTGCAACAAAATCATGGAATGGAAAAACACGTGGGAATAACACGGGACACATGCCACGATGCATGGAATGCCGACATGCACCTTTATAGAAGCAATGATAAATGGGACAAATCGAGGGTACGAGTGGTACACAAAAAGTGCAAGGAAACCCGGGCCATGAAATCACAGCGTTGTAGAATACATATGAGCAACATTGAACACATAGCACAATGCACAACACGCCTTGGTGACATGCGTGGGTGGCAGCAACGACACACCTCAGCAGCGAAACAACTTCACCTTATGGAGACTTTTAAGCCATTTTGGCCTTGGTAGGAGTAAACATTGGACCCCCTAACTTTCACAAATGGATATTTCATAGTTATTGGTAACATTTTTAAGTGATTTATTTTTTGTTAGAAAGATAAAAATTATAAGTATCTTAAAACTAAGTCTCCGGTTTTTTTGACAGTGAGAGGATATTTTAGTAATTTCTCAAACGTCATGAAAATTTAAAAATTAATAACTCTGTCAAGACTTGTCCGAATGATGAGCTTTTTTTTCAAAAATTAGCATAAATTGTTGAGAAAATTAAGATGTATTGGCATCATGATTTGAGTTCAAGAAGGGGTGATAAGTCCAATTATTGAGGGGAAAAAATAAGTAAAAATTTATATTCACTAGGGAAAATGGTATTTTTCTATTCAAAGCATGCACGGAGAGCTGAGGGCAAGATTATTGGGATGATATCTTCAAACAAATGGGCAAGGCATTGGTGGACGATGTCTACCCCAAGACCACGTGCATCGGCGAGATATGTTTTCATGAGGCCACACGACTCCCCATAAATTTGGGCAGTGCCAATGGGGGGAAAATCTGGGGATGAGCAAACATCATCGAAGACATGCCATGCTATTGGGAGTGGCATGCTGAGATTATCGACACGGCAAGCCTTTGCAAAGCCTCTGTGTTGACCCGGGCATGACAAGGGCACTGCGGTCCTGCGCTAGGCCCGACATGGGCGGTGTGGGGTAATGAACATGGCATGACTTAGGCACTGTCGGGTGCAACAAGGGAGCTACGAGGCTTTACTGGGCCATGCATGGAGCGACAGGGGCAGTGCTGGGGTGAGTTGGGGAGCTACCCAGGCACTATCGGCATGACACCGACACTACTGGGGTGCACAGGGCGTGACATGGGAGGTGCTGGGGTGCATTGAGGAGGTACTAGGCACGACACTGGTGGTGTTGGGTAGTGACCCAGACACTGATGGGCACTGCTGGGATGT
Source organism: Nepenthes mirabilis (assembly GCA_025585075.1). Lineage (NCBI taxonomy): Eukaryota > Viridiplantae > Streptophyta > Magnoliopsida > Caryophyllales > Nepenthaceae > Nepenthes > Nepenthes mirabilis. Next base: position 12,601 of record JAODPA010118417.1, on the reverse strand, counting down.
GCTCGGTGCGACATGGGAGGTGTTGGGCACAACACTAGTTATGCCGATGAGCAACCCTAGCGCTACAAGGCGTGACACTTGTGCTAGGGAACGACCTAGGCACAACCCGGTGCAACAAGGTCATTACTAGGGCACGACAAGGACGCTGTTGGGCCGTGATAAAGGAGCAGCATGGAAGTGACACAGGCACTGATGAGGTGCGACAAGGGAGCAGCATGGGCACGTCACTAGCACTGTTGGGCGGAAAAAGGGCGCTGATAGTGCGCGACAAGGTTGTTGTTGTGGTGCTACTGGGCCGCAACAAGCGAGCCACACGAGCACAACACCAGTGCTACTGGGCGTAACAATGCCATTGATGGGCAGCGCAAGGGAGCTGCTGGGTCACGTTGGATGCGATAGGTGACACAGACATTGCTAGTTGTGACAAGGGACTGGCATGGGTTTAACATGGGTGCAACACCGACACTACTAAGCATGACAAGGGCACTGTTGGGGTGTGACATGGCAACAGCATGGGTGCGACATGGTAGCTATTGGGCGACAAGGGATCAACTGGGGCATGTAGGGCTTAATAAGGGCATCGGTGGGCCGCACTGGGGAGATGCTGGGTGCAACACAGGCAGTGCTAGGGAGTGACCCTGGCACAACCGAGCACAACATGGGGGCCACAATGGCACTGTTGGGCGTGACAAGGGCATTACTGGAGCATGCCCTAGGTGACAAGGGTACTACTTGGGTGCAACACGGGTGTCACATGGTGAAATAAGGATGCCACTAGACGTGACTAGGAAGCTATTGGGTGCCATAAGTGCATGACACAGGTGGTGCAGGATTGACCTAGGCACTGCTGGGGATGACACGGGCACCATAGGGATGCGCTGGTCGCAACAAGTGCACTGTTGGGTTGCATTGTGGAGCTACTACGTGAGACAAGGGTATTCTTGTGGAGAGACCCAGGCACTACCGGGAGCGACAACGACATTACTGAGGCTTGACACCGGCGTGATACCAGTACTGCTGGGCACGACGAGGGAGTTGCTAGAGAACAAAAAGCGTGACACTGATGCTACTAGAAGCGGGAAGGGACCAGCACAGGCACGACACAAGTGCTGCTAGGCACGACAAGGGAGCTACTCGGTAGGACACCAATGTGACAAGAAGAAAAGAACGTGTACTTAATAATTTTGTAAACTTGAAAGTTATAGTATGTTGTTTTGATGATCTTAGAAATTTCTTCTGTTATTTTGGTGAATCATATATGTTTCCACCAAGTTTGAGGAAAAAAATTTCTTATGAATGTTTAGAATGCATCTTCCCTAATAAGACAAACACCGCAGTTTGATAATGCAATGTTAGAGCCATTATGATTTTGGCTGACATTTGGGTCATGTGAATGATAAGATTATTATCCATAAATGAATGGATACAAGAAAAGCTCACGTCCCCATTGTGGTAGAAAAAAAAATCAGTACATGGGACGTCGTAGTCACGGCATGCTTTGCACCAGTACACTCCGGCTGTCGACCTGCAGGCCCCCCATTCAGTCCGTCTTGAAACATAGACCAAGAAGTCTAACATGTGTGTCAGTAAATGGGTGAGTAAACCCGTACGGCGCAAGGAAGTTGATTGGCGGAATCCCCTCGCGGGTTACACCGCTGACTGACCTTGATCTTTTGAGAAGGGTTCTAGTGATAGCATACCTGTCGGTACCCAAAAGATGGTGAACTAGGACTAAGCAGGGCGAAGCTAGAGGAAACTCTGTTTGAGGCCCGAAGTAATACTAACGTGCAAATCATTCATCGAACTTGGGAAGAGGTGTGAAAGAGTAATCGAACAGTCTAGTAGCAAGTTCCCTCCGATGTTTCCCTCAGGATAGCTAGAGCTAGAATGCAAGTTCTATTAGGTAAATCCAATGATTAGAGGCATCCGGGGTGCAACGCCCTCGGCCTATTCTCAAACTTCAAATAGGTAGAATGGTGTGACTACTTCGTTGAGCCACGACATGAAATCGAGAGCGCCAAGTGGGATATTTTTGTGAAGTAGAACTAGCGATGAAAGATGAATCAGATCTGGGTTACGATGCAAGACTATGCCTAACCTAGATCCCACAAAGGGTGTTGGTCAATTAAGACAGTGGGATGGTGGTCATGGAAGTCAAAATCCGCTAAGGAGTGTGTAACAACTCACTTATCGAATCAACTAGCCTTGAAAATGGATGGCACTTAAGTGCACGACCTACACCTAGCTGTCGGGGCAAGTTCCAGGACTCGATGAGTAGGAGGGCATAGCGGATGCCACAAAAATCTATGGCGCGAGCCAGGGCAGAGCGGCCGTCAGTGCAGATCTTGGTGGTAGTAGCAAATATTCAAATGAGAACATTGAAGGCCGAAGAGGGGAAAGGTTCCATGTGAATGGCACATGCACATGGGTTAGTCTATCCTAGGAGACGGGGGAAGCCCATCTGACAGTGCACCAGCTGAAGCTTCAAAAGGGAATCTGATTAAAATTCTTAAACCAGGATGTAGTGGTTGACAGCAATGTTAGGGAGTCTGAAGACATTAGCGAGGGCCTCGAGAAGAGTTATCTTTTTTGTTTAACATCCTGCCCACCTTGGAATTGGCTCAGTCGGAGTTAAGGTCCAACGGATGGAAGAGAACCGCACATCACGTGGTGTTCGGTGTGCCCCTGACAGCCCTTTAAAATCCAGAGGACCAAGTGCCAAATATGCTCAGTCATACTCATAACCACATCAGGCCTCCAAGGTGAATAGCCTCTGGTCGATGGAATAGTGTAGGCAAGGGAAGTCAACAAAATGGTTCCGTAACTTTGGAAAAATGATTTGCTATAAGGGCTGGGCAGGGCGGTCCTAGTTGCAAACCCGTTGGCTGTCAGTGGACAACTCGAGTTGCCTCTGCGGTGAGAGTGGGTCACCGCGTGTCGGTCGGGGGACGGACTGGGAATGGCTCCCATGGGGGACTTTCCCTGGTGTCAAATAGCCAACTTAGAACTGGTATGGACAAGGGAAATCCAACTGTTTAATTAAAACAAAGCATTGCGTGGTCCTTGAGGATGCTAATGCAATGTGATTTTTTCCCAGTGCTCTGAATGTCAAAGTGAAAAAAATTCAACAAAGCGTGGGTAAACAGTAGGAGTAACTATGACTCTCTTAAGGTAGTCAAATGCCTCATCATCTAATTAGTGATGCGCATGAATGAATTAACAAGATTCCCATTATCCTTATCTACTATCCAGTGAAACCACAGGAAGGGGAACTGGCATGGCAGAATCAGTGGGGAAAGAAGACCCTGTTGAACTTGACTCTAGTCCGACATTGTGAGATGACTTGAGAGTTATAGGATAAGTGGGAGCCCTCGGGCAAAAGTGAAATACCACTACTTTTAACATTATTTTACTTACTCCGTGAGTCAGATGTAGGGCATGGCCCCTCTTTTTTGACCCAAGGCTCACCCAGCAAGCCAATCCGAGTGAAGGACATTGTCAGGTAGGGCGTTTGGCTAGGGCGGAAGATAATACAAGTGTCCTAAGATGAGCTCAACAAGAACAAAAATCTCGTGTGGAACAAAAGGGTAAAAGCTTGTTTGATTTTGATTTTCTGTATGAATACGAACCATAAAAGTGTGGCCTAATAATCCTTTAGACCTTCAAAATTTGAAGCTAGATGTGTCAGAAAATTTAGCACAGGGATAACTTTCTTGTGGAAGCCAAGCGTTCATAGCGACGTTGCTTTTTGATCCTTTGATGTCGACTCTTCCATCATTGTGAAGCAGAATTCACCAAGTGTTGGATCGTTCACCCACCAATAGGGAACGTAATCTTGGTTTAGACCATCGTGAGACAGGTTAGTTTTACCCTACTGATGATAGTGTCATGATGGTAATTCAACTTATTATGAGAGGAACCATTAATTCGCACATTGGTCTTCACACTTCGTTAAAAAGCCAGTGGCGTGAAGCTACCGTGCGTTAGATTATGACTGAATGTCTATAAGTAAGAATCTTTGCAAAAAGTGACGCATGCGCTCGCCGCTCGTTTGCTGACCCACAGTAGGGGCCTAGCCCCCAAGGGTATGTGTCGTTGGCCAAGCCCGCCCAGTGGATGCACCACGTGGGCTGCCTAGAAGTATAATTTCAACCGAGCGGTGGGTTGAATCTTTTGTAGATGACTTAAATACACATTGGGGTATTGTAAGTGGCAGAGTGGCCTTACTACCATGATCCACTGAGATTCAGCCCTACATCGCTCCAATTCATCCCTCCCCCAAACCAAGCAATGATGTAAAGAAACGGTGGCACGAGGATGGACGGCCATCGCCATAGCTATCCGCCCCGCTCCATGTTACTCCAGAGATGCTCCTGTGAAAAACACTAACTTTTCATGGCAGGATAACCGAAACAGAATAGAATGGAGCATTGTCGGCCACATCCCAAAATTTTTAGGGAATGTCCCTGCCGCATCCCAACAATAATTCTATTCGACCATGTCACACAACTGCCATGGAAGTGTCATATGCCGAGCAATGCCCGTGTCACGATCTTATCACGTGCCGCAGTGCGCCCCACAAATGCCTTACGTCGTGCCCTTGTTGCGACCCACCGATGCCCTTGTCGCAGGCAGCAGCACCCGTGTCACTTGTTATGCTTCAATAACTCCCTTGTTGTGCCGAACAGTGCTAGTGTCACACTGGTGTTGTGCCTCAGGGACTCCCTTTTCGCATCGGTGTTGCAGCTAGCAACTCCCTGTCATGCCCAGTAGCTCCCGCGTCGCTCCTAACTACACCCGTATAGCTTATCGTGCTCCAGTGGCTCCTTTATCGCTCCTAGCAGTGCTATAGTCGCATCGGTGTCATGCCCAACATCTCCCTTGTCACACCTAGTAGCATTGCTGTCATGCCCGTGCCGGTCCCTTGTTGCTTGTCATGCTCTAGCAGCTTCTTTGTCCCGCCCAGTACTGCTGGAGCCACATCAATGTCGCACCTAGTAGCATAGCTGTCACACCTGTGCTGGTCCCTTTTCGCTTGTTGTGCTCCAGCAGCTCCCTTGTCGTGCCTAGCAATGCTGGTGTCGTGCCAGTGTCGCACCCCATTATGCCCATGCGGATCCATTGTCGCTCCCAGTGGCGTCTGTGTCACTTGTCTTGCTCCATTCGCTCCCTACTCGCACCCAGCAGTGCTTTAGGACTGCCCTTGTCACGCCGGTGTTGCGCCTAATAGCTCCCTTATCGTGCCTAGTAGCGCTGGTGTCGTGCCCATGCCGGCCCATTGTCACTCCCAATAGCACCTATATCACTTGTCGTGCTCCAGCAGCTCCCTTGTCTCACCTAGCAGTGCTGGTGTCGCACTGACGTTGCACCCAGCATTTTACTTGTTTCACCTAGCAGCTCTGGTATGGTGCCTGTGCTAGTCCCTTGTCGCTTGTCATGCTCTAGCAGCTCCCTTGTCGCGCCAAGTGGTGCTTGTGTCGTGCCCTAGGGATGCCCTTTTCATGGCAGTGTCACGCCTAGGAGCACTGGTGTCACACCCATGCCAGTCCCTTGCCTCTCCCAGCGGTGCCTGCATTGCTTGTTGTGCTCAACCAGCTCCCTTATCACACTCAGCAGTTCTCCCAAGAATGCCATTGTTGTGCTGGTGTCGCGCCCAACAGTGCTAGTGTTATGCCCATGCCGGACCATTGTCACTCCTAGTAGCGCCCACATCACACTTTTTGTGCTGCAGCAGCTCCCACATCGTGCCTAGCAATGCTGGTGTCACAGCGGTGTTGTGCCCCAACAATGTCATTATTGTGCCTAGCGGCACCTGGGTCGCTCCGCAGGAATGCCCTTGTTGGGCCCAGTAGCTCCCCAGCATGCCCCAATAGTGCATTGTCATGCCCATCATGTCCCTGCGGTGCCTGTGTCATCTCCAGCAGCACCCAGGTTGATCCAACACCACACGTGTCGAGCCCTTGTGGCACCTAGCAGCTTCCTTATCGCATCCAGCAGCATCCATGGTAGACCCTATAACACCCGTGTCACACCCAAGTAGTGCCCATGTCACCTAGGGCGCGCTATAGTAGTGCCATTGTTGTGCCCAGTAGTGCCCTTGTTGCCCCCGTATCGTGCCTGGCAGTTCCTGGGTCCCTCCCCAACACTGCCTGTGTTGCACCTAGAAGCCCCTAACGCACCCCAGTGATGCCCTTGTCGAGCCCTACGTCCCCCAGCTGATCCCTTATTGCCCAGCAGCTGCCTTGTCATGCCCGTGCCACTCCCTTGTCACACCACAAAAGTACCCTTGTCGTGCCCAACAGAGCTGGTGTCGCACCCGTGTTTTAACCATACCTGTCCCTTGTGACAACCAACAGTGCCTCTGTGCCACTTGTCACGTTGAACGTGCCCCAATAACTCCCTTGTCACATCCCATTAGTGCCCTTATTGAGCCTAGCAGCACTGGTGTCACGCCCGTGCTGCTCGCCTGTTGCGGCCAAGCAGCGCCCTTGACACACCCGAGCAACAAACTTAACTCACCCCGTCAGTGCCCTTGTTGCGCCCAGCAATGTTGGTGTCGCATCCATGCTGCTCACTTGTCGCAGCCGAGTTTTGCGCTTGTCGCGCCCATGCTACAACCTTGTCGTGGCACAATAGCGCCCTTGTTGTGCCCCAACAATGACCTTATTGCTCCGAGCAGCGCTTGGGTCGCTCCCAAGCACAACCTGTGAGTCCCCAGAATAAATAACAGGATAATTGGGAGTAATTAAAATGATAATAATCATTAGGAGGCCAAACATGCATTGAAAAATGTTGGTTGAAAGTAAAAAGTTAGAAAAATACCCGAGTTTAGCAAGCAGCAGAGTGGCGCCTGCCGTGCACCCGAGGCGAGGCAGCGAGTGAAAAAATCCAGTAGCTAGCCACTCGTCGCCCACCAGGTGTGCTCGAGCGAGCCCCTGGCAGAAACCCCGCGCTCGCCGTGTGCTCGCTAGGTGCTCAAGGCGAGTGTTGGTAGAATGTAGCACACTCGCCACGCGCTCAACACGCGCTTGAGCGCTGCCCGGATTTTTGCTCGCGTTCTGATTTCATTTTTGTTATAAATAGAAAGGGAAAAGGAGGATGGGAGAGAGAGTAGAGGCACAAATGAAGAGGAGGGAGAAGAGAAGAGGAAAAAGAGGAAATCAATTGTTTCGATCCACTCCGAGTAAAAATAATGGTAGATCGGGCTAAGGCAAGTATACTTTAGACATTGTTTTTTGTTTTAACCATTTCCTCTTGCTTTAAAATTGATGAAAATGCCCTAAAATGTTATTATTGCATGTTTAAAGTAAACGAAGCATGTTTCCCTCGATTGTTCGGTTAGATTTTGTGTGTACCCATGTTTATTGCAAGATTTGGCTTCGATTTCAAGAATAAGCGTATAATTAGTGTTCGATTTGGTTCTGGAAGCATGTGATGAAACCCTAACTCGAACATATTAGGGATTTTTGGTTAAATTGCATGATTTAGTATATGTGTTTAGATTTATGGTGTCAATTTCATGAATAAACACATGTTTAGTGTTGGTTTTGAGTCCGGAAGTTTTGGTGAAGCCCTAGGTACGAAAATGAAGGGTTTTGATGATTTTTAACCGTAGTTCCTGTTATATAAAAGTTAATTGGCACTGAAATGAAGCTCCTGGTATAATTTGTTTTTGAAAATTTTACACGGACTTATACCAATAAATTTCTATGCACTTATAAAGTAAAATTGAAGGAATTTTAGACCGTTACTTTATGTTCTGAACGTATTGAATTTAACTGAAGGGAAATTGTGAAACTCTGATTAAAAAAAAGGATTTTCAGTTAAGTAGTTATTTCTGATACTGTTATTAATGACCCAGGACTGATTAAGGTCAGGTTAGGTTCTCCAGCATGCCTTAGAACTTTATGGTGGTGATCGAGGATAACTCTATCCATGGAGTTATATATGGTCCGCCCTTCTTCAGGGCATTACGGTCAGGAGGAGAGTTCTGTTTCTGGCCTACCTTCGGGAGGCACACCCGTAGTGATCTCGTGGGACAGGATCTTCTGTTACTGTTTATAGCCTTGGATTGTGAGGAGATGTACACAATCTATCTTCGATCATTTGCCCCCTCAGCTAGTAGGGTAAACTGGTAGGGTCTATTACTGCTCTGTTCTGTTACTATATTCTGTACCACTGTTACTGTACTAATTACTGTTCTGTACCGATCACTATTCTGTTCTGATATAAAAGAGAAGTTTCTGACTTTACTTTCTGATTCTGCTTTTTGAATTATATTGATTACTGATTACTGATATCTGATTTCTGAGTTTAATATCGTTGAATTATGCTTTCTCTAATTTTCTAGTTTATAGTCGATTTAACCGTTCTGTTTCGGCATAGTTTCATGATTGTTCTGCATAACTACTTTATTGCATATCTGTATGTACCTTGCTGGGCCCTGACTCACTGTTTTATTTTTTTCCCTCCAGATGAGACTGTAGAGTTAGTGCCCAACAAGAAAGAGTAACTAAAATAATTTACTAAAAACTTTTAAGGACCTGAAGTATTTTAGAGCCATTTTTGGAGAGTTAGTTGGATGTAAAGACTTGACTGGACATGTGATTTTGTAAATGGATTTTATACCTATGGATATACATGTATATGCGGATTTTGTATAGAAATGCATGTGATGTATGTGATGGTAAAAAGGAAAATTATGCTTCTGCAGGTTAATAGTTTAGCTTCTGCTCTAAACTTTTGAATATTCTGTATAAGTTCTAGATGTCATCTCATTTATAAATTGCTATTGTAGTTGATGGTTTTATAGATTAATGCCATGGATGGCATTTGTGATCCTGTTTATGCATATTGTAGAAAGAATTGTGGTATAAATTGATAGTTGTGTGCTTGTACTGGTTGGTTATAGAAGTTCTGTACAGGTTATACTTTTGGGTTTTCATCGAGTTACAAAGGAGACTCTGCCGAAATGTTTGCAGAAGTCATACCTTATATTTTGGTCTTAAAATCCTATTTATGTTTTGATGAAAGTTTTTGAGGAAAAAAAAAAACATCCGTTCCTCACAATTCGTATCAGAGAATTGGGATGCCTTAGGAATTGATTGACCGAAAAGCGGAAGTATAGGTTTGAAGATCTATACCAAATTACTGTAGGAATAGGTTGAGGAAGTTAAGGCAACTAGAACCCTTAAGAGATTGGTTATTAGGCTAGGTTTAAATTTCTTTAAACTATTGAATATTTCTTTTCTCTTCCATTGAATTATTGTCCTTATAACATTGTGTTTATCTTGATTATAGGATGGCAAGTAGAATGGGTAGAAGAAATAACCATGGTGGCGCTAGTACACCCTATGATAGAGAGGCTGCTTATATTGATCTGTTGGAGAGGATGACCAATGTGATAGAATCTGTCAAGCAGGGACACATGGCTCTGGTTCCTGCACCCGAGCCAGCTCTAGCACTTGTTGGTCCTACGACTTATGATAGATTCACAGCAGAACGAGCACCGGGCTTCCTAGGAAAGCCTGATCCAGCAGAAGCGGATGTGTGGTTAAAGAGGATGAAGAAGATATTCGCTATGATCGGGTGTATCAATCGGAAAAAGGTCACCTTCACGGTGTATAAACTGGAGGGTGAAGCTGATAGCTGATGGAGCATGTAGAAGAGGGCGATGGGAGTGCCCGATGATGTCATTACTTGGGAGATGTTTGATGATGCTTTTATGGAGAAGTACTTTCCATCCAGCCTCCAAGATCAGAAAGAGTAAGAATTTATAAGGTTGTGACTAGAAAACATGATGGTGAATGAATATGATGCCAGGTTCACTGAATTATCCCATTTTGCGCCCTTCTACATAGAGGATGAGCAGAGAAAGGCGAAGAAGTTCCAACAAGGCCTACGGGATGACATTAGGAAGTCACTATCGATTTTGAAACTCTAGACTTATGCTGAAATTCTGGATAGAGCAGTGATTATGAGAAAGAAGCGGAGACAGAGAGATTTTATGCAAAGAGGACCGCTAGTCGAGTGGGAGTTAGTACCGAATCTGCTGTGGGATCTTCTGGACTGTCCAAGAGGACTAGGACAGCTGGCAAGGGAAAAAGTGTTGTATCGGCTCAGTCAGTGACCGGTTCTAGAGTGTCGATTGAGGATTATACCTTTTTGTGGGAGGAGACATCTGGGGCAAGCATGCCGTAAAATATCGGGAGCATGTTTCAGATGTGGGCAGCAGGGCCACCAGATCAAGGACTTTCCACTACCTCCTAGGTTAGAAGGAAAGAATCCTACTATCTCGGCAAATGCCTTTGCAGTGACTGTTCAGGACCCGAAGGCATCTCCAAATATCGTGGAAGGTACTCTTTCTATTTGTGGAGTTTCTGCATCTATATTGTTTGACTTAGAATTTACCCATTCCTTTATTTCTCCACGATTTGCATGCGGCATTGTATCTGCCCCGTGTATTTTGGATTGTGAATTGTCTGTGTGTACTCTCACTGGGTCCCCTGTGATTATGGATGTTATGTATCCGGGATGTATAGTTGAGGTGAATGGAAAATCTTTGGTTGTGGACCCGATATTGTTGAACATGGGTGATTTTGACGTGATTTTAGGGATGGACTGGCTGGCCAAATATCGTGCCAGTATTGACTCTTTTCTAAATAGGGTTTGTTTTAATATTCTTGGAATGGAACCCTTTTTCTTTCAAGGCATTAAGAGAAAGGGGGTGCCTGTATTAATCTTTGCTTTACATGCTAAGCATTTGATGAAGAGTGGATGTAAAGCTTACTTGGCATATGCCTGCACTACTAGGAGTCATAGTGTGCCAGCTAAAGACATCCTGGTTGTCAGTGATTTTGAGGATGTATTTCCAGAGGAGTTACCTGGATTACCTCCACATTGGAAAATTGAGTTTGAAATTGCTATTGTTCCTGGTGTTAGTCAAGTTTCTAAGGCCCTTTATCGTATGTCTCCAGCTGAGTTAAAGGAGTTGACGTTGCAATTATAGGAGCTGTTAGACAAGGGGTTTATCAAACAGAGTGTATCTCCTTGGGGTGTGCTGGTATTTTTTGTGAGGAAGAAAGATGGGTCTTTGCGGTTGTGTGTTGATTATCGTGAGTTGATTAAAATCACGATTAAAAATGAATACCCTCTACCACATATTGATGATTTATTTGATCAGTTGCATGGATCTCGGGTGTTCTCAAAGATCAATTTGAGGTCTAATTATTATAAATTGAGGATCAAGCTGGAAGATGTGGCTAAGACTGCTTTTCGGACACGTTATGGCCATTATGAGTTCCTTGTTATACCTTTTGGCCTTACGAATGCTCCAGCTGCTTTTATGGATCTAATGAATAGGGTGTTTAGGCCATACTTGGATAAATTTGTGGTAGTGTTCATTGATGATATCCTGATTTATTCAAAGGATTATGAGGAACATAAGATTCATTCGAGGATAGTACTTCAAGTGCTCCGTGAGGAAAAATTGTATGCTAAGCTGAGTAAATGTAAATTCTAGTTTGAGAGGGTGATGTTTTTGGGACATGTGATTTTTGATAGTGGTATTTCTATGGATCCCAAGAAAGTAGAGGCTGTTACAAATTGGAGCAGGCCAGTTCTATGACTGAGGTTAGGAGCTTTCGGGGCATGGTAGGATATTACAGACGTTTTATAGAGAATTTCTCACAGATTGCTATGCCTCTGACTCAGCTGCTAAAGAAGGAGGCTAAGTTTGTGTGGACTGAGGAGTGATCTGAGCTTCCAGGAGCTAATGGATCGCTTGACTACCGCTCCAGTGTTGATTATTCCAAAGGGTTTAGGAGGCTTTGAGGTGTACTGTGACGCCTCTAAGGCGGGTCTAGGATGTATATTGATGCAGCATGGTAAAGTTGTAACTTATGGATCTAGGCAACTAAAAGTGCATGAGAAGAACTACCCTACTCATGATCTGGAGCTTGCTGCTGTTGTTTTTGCCCTGAAGATTTGGAGACATTATTTGTATGGTGAAGAGTTCCTTGTGTATTATGATCATAAAGATTGAAGTACCTGTTTTCACAAAAGGAACTTAACATGAAGAAAATGAGATGGCTTGATTTCTTAAAGGATTATGACTGTGAGATACAGTATAAGCCAGGGAAGGCCAACGTGACTGCAGACGCATTGTGTCGCCGATCGGGGTATGTGGTGCACTTGTAGATCAAGCTGATGGAAATGTTGGATTATTTGAAACAATATGATATCCGACGTTATGCTAAAGGTGATAGAATGCTCCTATCATATCTTCAGATCAAACCAGAAGTAGTCAGTGAAATTAAAGAGAACCAAGTGAATGATCCATTCCTTATGGATGTTGTAAGTGATCTGAGTAAGGAATCTCGAGTTGATTTTAACATCTGGACTGATGGATTGTTGAGGTTCAGAGACCGATTATGTGTACCAGATGATAGAGAATTGAAGGAGAAGATTTTGAAAGAGGCTCACTAGTCCCTGTATACGATTTATCCTGGGATGAATAAAATGTATCAGGATCTAAAGAAATCCTTCTGGTGGAGGAACATGAAGAGAGATATCATGGCTTATGTGGGGAAATGCCTTGTAT
>JAODPA010118406.1:0-18466 GCA_025585075.1 Nepenthes mirabilis | reverse complement strand
TCTTCTTTTTTTTTTTTTTTTTTGGGAAAAGGTGAAAAAACAGAAAAAACAAACAAGAGCCCCATATCCAAAGGGCAGGTCTATGCCGCAGCATATGAGAAAACAGGCTAAATGCCTAAAACAAAGATAATAAAGGAACACCGAAAGAGGAGGTAAAGACCACTCAAGGTGCCAGTCGATGGGGAGACCAGCCTCAGGAGGAACTAAATGAAGAGGTACATTATTCTTTTTTATAAGTTGCATCGAATCAGGAGCGACCTCGGGGCACACATGTCAACTCTCATGGAGGTTTTCAATTTATTCCGAACGATATTGAAGATCAGGGAAAAGACATGGGTAGTGTCTAAAGGGGGGATTTTTGAAAGATGCGATTATTGCGTTCCTTCCAAATAAAGTAGACCGTGGCCGCCAGAGAGAGGGGCTTGGAAAGGGCCAAGAAACTCTTCCCTTTCCATCTTTGAGCAGCCCAAGAGATGTTCTGGGTCCACCCAGGGTAAGGCCAGTGTTACTTACCAAAAAAAAAAGGTAAGGCCAGTGGAGCCCCGCTCTTCTTTGAATCTTGGTCCATAAGAAAGATTCAAAACACTGTCGGAGAAAACATAGCATATTACAACAAAAACTTAATTCAAGGCATCAGCAAAACACTGTCGTCTGTTCCAAAAACAAAAGCCCGCTAGCGCATCGAGACGTGAGTGGGGGACGGCCCTACGTGCAGGCAACAGCAGCACCAGTTCTATGAAGTCAGGATCTTTCGATTCGCTTTCCTAATTCATTCGTGAATAAGAATTCAAGGTTGTGGGATTTACCGGGGTTGGTGCTCGTGCAGGAATCGGAGCCTTTTTTTTTTGTAAGTAATTAAATTGAATTAAAAATAAAAGTAGGTACAAAATTTATATTCTAACCCCAAGTGTTTTGCCGACTTGGAAGTAGAATATAAACCCTGAGGCATGCCCCGAGCACCACCGGGTAACAATACATGAGTCCTCAAGAAAAACAGACAAGAAAAAGGTGGCTAGCGTTTCATCATCTAACTCGGCGACAAGCCGTCACCAACAAAAAAAACCTATGGCACATGAGACCAGACATGCAATGCTAAACAAAAAGCCACCAAATTGAATTACCCACTCTAGAAATCAGCAGCCATAATATCATCTTCATAATTCCATGAGCTGGAAGGATTTCAGCAAAACAACACAGCAGCCCAGCATCCTGTTGCTTCGAAATATGTCCCACGGCAGCAGCAACATACAGCATATGCGAGCACACCAGGAGAAGCAGGTTTTGGCAACCAATACCGAGCGAAGCTGTCACCGGAAGCTGGTTCCCTTCTGATAAAACCAAGAGAACCAGTAGGCACAAAATCAGAATCAAGGCTTCAGTCTTCAGAGACCATACACACCCGCCACTTCACATTCCACCTCACATACAATCAAGTGGACTGCTGTATGAAACAGCAAGCTCAGCACCATGCAACATAGTAGAAACCTGATTCTGTGAAAATACAACAGGACTCAGCATAGAGAGAAATTTTGGCTTTCCACTTCCCCTAGCAGCAACTTCCGGCTGCCTTATCCGCAATAAGCTTCACAATTCCCAGCATCTAATTCAAGGCTTCAAGTCATCACCAACGAACTCAAGCCGTTCCGCATTCAGCACGGGAATAGATCTCTTGCAGAATATCAACCACCTCCATGCCACGCAGCAGATACAGTAGAACCACTTTTTTTTTTTGGTAAGTAAAATGAAATTAACAGAAAGTAAATGTACAAAAAATATTGATCTAATTCCAAGTGTTTTGCCGACTTGGAGTTAGAACAACAAGTTGGAGCATTCCCCGAGCACCTCCCTGAACCAAATCAAGTTTAAAGGAACACAAAAACAATAAGATGAAAAACATCTCATCCGGCCAAAACGGCCCAAATACCAGACAAAGAGACAAGACAAAAAAATAGCAACAGCAAAGGGGAACATTGCCTCCACCCACTCATGAACCACCTAATCAACAGGGCAGCGCCACCTAATCAATAGGGTAGCACAACACCACCTAATCACTAGGGCAGGCAGCACCACCTAATCACCAGGGCAGCGCCAAATCCACCGCCAGCACAATACCGGCACTCAACCTTCATCACAGCACAGGCCCTCAGGTTGAATTTAGACACAAGCAAGGAGCCTGCAATCTCCCAGTAATTGTTTCAATGATGCAAAACTGTGTCATATCAAAGAAAACGGTCTGTAACTCCAATCCCATCTGGGTCACAGCCCAACATCACAGTGGGATTAGATGCTTTCTAGCAGCATCTAGTCACCAAGAGCCGAAAGCAGCATACCCGTAGCATCAATTTCCAAACCCAGCAACAATAGCAGCAGTTGCAAAATGGGTTAACAAATAATACCTTCTTCAGTGCAAAAATTCAGCATCATCCCACATGGCATTAGCCATGCATTCTAACGCAACAAAGTGAAGCCAGTCCACTTTCCAGCCTTCTAGCATCCACGGAATCTGGGATGATAGATAGAGCTACTTCTCCAGCATTAGCAACACATAGATGTGGGCCAGCCAGCAGGGTCATGAGAATAAACAAAAAGCACTGGGCTGACAACCAACAACACCAGCACATCGGCCCAGCTTCTCAACAAGGTCAAGTCTAGCCTCCAGGAACCAGAAGCAGTTTCATCAGTGCAAAAATTCAGCATCATCTCACAAGGCATTAGACATGCATTCTAACGCAACCAAGTGGAGCCAGACCACATTCCAGCCTTCAATCAGCCATCAGAGAAGGAAGCTGAGATGACAGACAGTGCAGCTTTTCCAGCATCAGCACCACATAGATGTGGGTCAGCCAGCAGAGTCATGAGAAAAATGCACAGGGTTGACATCCAGCAACAACAGCACATCGGCCCAGCTACTCAACAGGGTCAAGTCTAGCCTCCAGGAACCAGAAGCAGCTAACCAACAGCAGCAATTGCCACCATCTAAGCACTAACCCAAGCGCAAAAAACTTCAGGAGCATCAAATAGTCTAGCACCACATAATACACAAGCAGCAAAGCCACTAGCTTCAGGATCATCAGCACAGCAGCATCAGCAGGGTCAAAAGAATCAGAGGCGGCATTATCAGCACCAGCAGCAGGGCCCAAAGTAACAATTCCAACAGCTTCAACCATGCGAGTAATCACCCCAGCCACTGCAGTAGCCTATCAGATTCTCGGACAACTATCATCAGGAAGGGTAATTCTGTAGCAACCTGAAGCAAAGCTGACTCAGCAGCATAACCATTGGCAGACAAGACCACACCAGCAAACAAGTCGAGAAGCAAAGGCTTCAACAAAACCCAGGGGTCACCTGGCAACTTAAAACTCCTTAATGGCTGAAAATCTACCATTTCAAACCCATCAGAGGAGAATGGCAGGAACAGCTAGCAAATATAGTAGCCTTGGGCAGAACAGGGCAGCAGCACATTCATCCAAACACACTCAGGAACAGCAACCACCTTGCTAATAAAAGACAGCACAAAATTGAGAGCCCTTCCAACAACTCCAAATTTATTTTCAACTTGATTACAATCCAAGAAAATCCCCATCGGCAAAAAGCCTAGGAGCCAGGAAATGTCTTCGATTTTTTGGATTTTTTCTTTCTCCAGGAATTTGATGGCTTCCAAGATCCACAATCCATTTTTTTTTGGTAAGTCAATTGTATTAAAAAAAATAAAAATTTTACACCCTATGATTTAATTTCAAGTGTTTTTCCGACTTAAAATTTAGTCATAGACACGAAGGCATTTGCCCATCAACCAAAAGAAAACCGAAAGAGTCCCAGTAAGGGACACTAGTCATCAAAAGAAAGCCAGCTCATCATTACATTAGACAGCTTGCTTTCGACTGCTGCACCCTGCTTCTTCAATTTCAGCATCAACCTCAAGCATCAGTACAACTTCGAGCAATTTGTTAAAGATGGCATCATAGGAAAACCAAAAGTCATCAGCAAACATTCACAGTCCCAACTCACGGCCGTTAGAAAGCTAAGAAAGTAGCATTGGGGTGCCACCCACACAGTGGTGCACACACTGTCGACTAGATCAGGAACAGGGACCGTAATCACACATCCAGATTCATCCTCAGGATGATTGAGGACTCCCTCACTACACCTACACTCGGGGAAGTTCGCAGCTTAACCGAAGACTGAGAGACCCAGCATCATTGAGGTAAATCACATTCAACTGGCATCTCCTGCAGTTCAGTAATGACGCTGCAGCAGCGAAAAGCTTTTAGCGTGCTTTCAAGCTATGCAGGTTGGCAGTAATGACAATCCAGATTGAGCAGCCCACTCCTAAGGAAGTAGATCATAATCCAGCAAAGCATCAACCGCTCCAGCAACACCAAGACACTACCACAACAGAGCAGATTCAACACAGATTATTGCATCACACAGAAGCTGACCATACCAATCCACAACCAGCTAAAGATTCCATAAGGAGTAGTAGAGAAGATACAAAAAGTTGGATCAATATCAGAGCCCAACCATTGCTGTAGCAACTCAGCAATGCCACATCAGAATTGCCAATTCAATCCTCTTATTAGGCCCAGGCCATTTTTAAATTCACGGCCAAAGATCCACAATCCAATGCCATCGCCTCATTGACGCTTAGGAATTTCTCTTTAGAGTAGTCAATGGCCCGGCCCACACAAACCTCAATAGAGGAATTTAAAGTTTCCAGAGAGTACTTATTGGAAATCCGCTTGATAGAGCTGGGTGTAAGCTCAAAATCGTCATCATCAACAGGGTTGTGATTTAGCTTTGTATCTGGATGATCAGGAACTACAGTGGCAACTACATATCCCTGCTGGGTTGGCAGAAGCGCCAGATTATCATGCAGAGAGACCTCAACACTATCAGGATTAAGCTGCATCCTAGGGTTTAGAGTAACCGAATGGCCAAAATCATCCAAAGGTGCCAGCAAACAGGCTGGGACCTAGAGATTTTGATCAGCAGGGGCCAAGGAGGGGCAATGGGCAGAGCCACTTGCAAAGGAGTTATCAAGAGCCTTGGGAGGGTTGCCAAGAGCTTCTAGCCGGTCTTCTTCAGAGATAGGCGTGGGGTGATCACAAATTCTTGGCAAATCTTATGGATTGATACCACGAAGCACAATATCAGCAAAGGAAAGGAGTGGCACAGGGGCATTGGAACTCGAACCCTGCACACAGTCCATAATCAGGTGATCAGGGATAACATCGAGCATCGGAGCTAGGCACTCCGGTCCAGATTCAGCAAAATCTGGGATTTGGAAATCCTTCTACTCAGCACAAGGATGGGCATGGGATACCAGCACAGCCCCAGAAGATGGGCATTCCATATGTAAAGCACAGAAGGGGAGTGTAGAAGAGACAGAACAAACGGGGTCAATTGCATCATTT
Organism: Nepenthes mirabilis; assembly: GCA_025585075.1. Taxonomy (NCBI): domain Eukaryota; kingdom Viridiplantae; phylum Streptophyta; class Magnoliopsida; order Caryophyllales; family Nepenthaceae; genus Nepenthes; species Nepenthes mirabilis. The sequence goes on along the minus strand of JAODPA010118406.1, from coordinate 13,052 downwards.
GGGGGGATTTCAGGATGCATAGCAATGTCCCCTTGGACACTATTGTCAGGGCCAGGATTAGAGAGGCAAGGACGAGATTTACCAGGATGATTTGTGGCCTTCTTGGGCAGGCATTTAGATTCAACATGACCAATCAAATGGCAACAGGCACAGTGGATTGGCTTCCAACTATACTCCACATTCACCATTGAAATGGACTCAGAGTCGGGACACGATTTAATAGCGATACAATTAGGAAAGGGGCCATCAACACCAACTTCGACGCAGATCTTTGCGTAGGAAACATTATCCATTCGGGCTGTCCTGGGATCAAGTTGTAAAGGAGTCCTAATGGCACTTGCAACCCAGCTGAGCCCGGCGTGAGTCCATAACTCAATCGGCAGGTTTGAGTCCATGGGGAACCGTTTGTGTTCCTCCTTTGTCAATGCCAAGCCTGGATACCAACGTTTGAGGAAGATAGCTTTTCCAGAGAAAAGCCACGGTCCTACCCGAAGGCATTTCTCCATCATCTCCATGGGAGGGAAACGAAAGAAGAAAAATCCGGCTTCATTACCAGCGGTGTGCTTGAGTCCAAAGCGGGCCCAGAGTTTCCTAGCAACAGCTTTGAAAGCCATGAAATGGGGGGGAGAGTCAAGAAAATAACTGACCAAGGTGAAGCCCCAGAATAGGTTACCTTGTTCGATAACATCAGGCGGGGGGGATATTGTACCATTGGAGCTCCTAGAAGCCTGGTGTGAGAAGAAAGACAACTTGGAGCACAGACCAGCGCCATCCTTCTTGACAACACCAGCCCATGAATGGGGGGGGATCAGAGCCGCATTCATAGCTTTTGTGAACAGACTGATGTTTTGAAAGCTTTAAAAACGAAGCATCAGGGGCTAGAACAAGGGAAGCCTCGTCCCTTTTCAATGGCGGACTCAGAGGAGGGGATTGATCTAGGTATTTGCTGACGAAGTCCATCGGTGAGGATGACGGGGGAATAACAAGGGAGGCGGCATCCTGAGAAGGATCGGGCGGCCCCCAGAAGGCCGGCCATGGCCGGTGATGGGCAGAGAAAATGGGCTCCAGAGAGCCGAACGAAATTTGAATTTCCTCAGCCTTGATTGTTTAGCTACAGCAGAACCACAGCCAGAGCAAACTATCAATGGAAGGCTACAGCATCTCGAAGGAGAACAATCACCTCGAATCATCTGCACCGGATCTTGGACTGAGCTTGCACACAGGATGCAACCACCACATCTCTAGAAACAAGCAACAACATGGCCAAGTGGAGAGGGATCACGGACACATCAGTCAGGCCATGGACAGGAGAAAATGCGCCCACTACATCTTGGACAATAGTCCCGGGCAACTCGGTAGCAGGGGACACCCGCAGGGAAATATTGCAGCACCAGCAAGCTGAAAAGCCTTCAGCGTCAAGGCCTGGCTCCATACACAGCCAAGATAGAAATGCCCAACCTCAAACTGCCCATAGCTCAACTGGATTGGAGACACTTTGCCCATTATCAGCTACCCAGGGAAACAGTGCATCCCTATGAGGTATTCTACCAGCAGAGCTACTTCATGGCCGAAATCCACAGGAGACCGCCATTACCAGAACAATGGTGAAAATTCAAAACCAAGAGGAGCAACCAGCAGGCTCCTTGATATTTTTTTTTGGGGGGAAGGGGGATGAGAGTGTGTAAGGTGAAAGTGTGAAAAGTTCAAATAGGGAAAAGCCAGAAAAAGACAGCAGGACAAACTGTTCAATACCAGCCAAACCACCACTTTTATTTTTTTATTTTTTTTGGAAGGTAAAGCCAAACCACCACAATAGGTCAACCCCAAGGATGCTAAAAAAAACACCACTGACAATACAAGTAGCGGCACAATGACTCCTCCACCAATAACGTAGAGGAAATAGCACCACTGCGGCTGACCAAAAGCACAAAAAACTTTTTTTTTTTTGGCCGAATTCCAATCCAACTGAAGAACTAGCCTTTTTTTTATAAGTTCCAATGAATCAAGAGCGAACTAGCAACAAATCTTTTAGTTTTCACGGCAATCATCAATTTGAACCACACGACATTGATAATCATGGGAAAGATTTGGGATATTTCTTTTTTTTTTTGGTAAGCAAGTAAATTTGGATTAATGGGAGAAAATAATTACATAATCAATGCTTTATCTCCAAGCATTTTAACAGGGAGATAAAATATAAAATGTTAGGGCATTTCCCAAGCAGCTTGGTACAACAGATGACACCAAAAGGATAACACAAAAAAAAGGGTCCACCAGGGGAGCACCGCTCCACAAAATCGACCAAACATGAGATTTGTCCTATGCAGAATAACAAGTCTTCTAAACAGGATGTATAGGCGCTCCTCCATATCAGCAAACAGGCCACACACTGCATTCAGGGAGCAGTGCATGAACAGCTGGTAACATCATTGGATCAGCAGCTTACTGGCAGCTCTTCCAGGATCTTGGGATCATGTAAGGGCAGTGGGCAATTCCACAATTGGCAGCACCAGCAGTAGCTTCAGCATCAGCAACAGCCCTCCCGTGCATATTTTATAGCCCAAACCAACAGGATGAAAATGGAGCAAATAGCTCCAGACATTACAGCCCATCTGAGAGGGCACCAGCACCTCAATAAACCAGTTGGCCAGATCAGCAAGCTATTCTTCACATCTTAGTAAAGGAGCCTACAACCAATCCATCACCTGCTCCCTCAACCCATAAACGAATCAAGGCAATAGAGACAAATTAACAGCCTGGAGCACCAGTTCCCTCAGGATCGCAGCTCCCGTGCATATTTGGGATATTTCTTGAGGGGAAATTTTTGAAAGATACGATTATTTTGTTCCTTTCAAATATAGTAGACCGTGGCTGCCAGAGAAAGGCGTTTAGAAAGAGCCAAAAAACTTTTCCCTTTCCAGTTTGTTGGAGCCCAAATGATGTTATGGTACCACTCGGGCTGAGGCCAGTGAATACCCGCATGTCTTTGGATTTTGATCCATAAGGATTTGGAGAATGGGCAGGAGAAGAAAAGATGCCCATGGTCTTAGTCACCCGTGTTGTATAGAGTGCATTTTGGGAAAAGGTTTGGAACACCATAGAGGCGGTCAAGGGTATTGAGCCTGCTTCTAATGGCCAGCTAGAATGTAAAGGCGTGGGCAGGGATACGGGATGGGCCCCACACCAAAGGAGCCCAGCTTAATTTCGGTTTGGGAGGATGGATGAGGAAGTACGCAGATCTAGTCGAGAAATTTCCATTAGCATTCCCGTCCCAACTCAATGAGTCTTTTTGATTGATGCGAGGGAGGTAAGGAGGCACGTTCTCCACAAGACGAGAGACTTCCAGATCATAAGAGTTAGGCCAGACCTAGCAGTCATTTCTTATAATATCAGAAACCTTAACATCCCAGGGCAGGCCCGATACTAATCGAATCCGATCAAAACTTACATCACTCAGTGGGCCCAGAGGGTGCTAGTTGTTGTGCCAGAGAAAAGTATCAGATCCATCCCCAATAGTCTTAATAGAGTGGGAGCGCATAAAGGGGCAGAACTTCATAATCTTCCGCCAACTCCAGGGGGCTGAATTCGGGACTTTTAGAGTCCAAATGCAACGGTCATTGATTCTATTTTTGTGGATTCAAGCAGACCAGGCTGAGTTAGGGTCTTTAGAAATGATACGCCAAAAAAGCTTACAGATGAGAGCTTTTTTTTTTGTAAGTAAAATGCATTAAATATAAAAGAAAAATACAAAACTTTGAGCTAACTCCAAGTGTTTTTCTGACTTGAAATTAGAGCAAAGATGAGAGCTTTATTCCGTGCCATGAGGTTCTTAAGGCCCAGTTCACCTTCTTTTTGTTTTTTTTGGCCAGTCCACCTTCACTCTTAGGGTAGCATAAGTTATCCCATGCTATTTTTGCATTGGCCCTACCAATAGATGAACCATTCCAAAGAAAACGGCGCAAGAGGTAATCGATCGCTTTGAGAGTGGACTGGGGTAGAATGAAAATAGAGGCCCAATAAAGGCAGATGGACGAGAGGATGGAGGCAACTAGTTGCAACCGCCCACCAAACGAGAGCCACCTATTCTTCCAGTACGTGATCCTACGGGTAATTCTGTTGGTGAGGAATTTGTAGTCAGAGATTGAGAGTCTAGTGGTGACCAGAGGGACTCCCAAGTACCTAATGGGAAGTTTTCCCACTCTAGACCCCATGATACCAGCAATGTCTTGGTGAAGGGATATGTCTTTTGAGCATATGAAAATTTCACTCTTGTTCGTGTTTGCAGAGAGGCCTGATGTAAAATGGAACTCTTCAAGACAGTCCTTATGGATCTGAGCCGAGTGGGGATCGGCATGGGAGAAGAGAAGGAGGTCATCTGCAAAGGCAAGTATGACAGTTTGAGTCTCAGCACATTTCTAGTGAAATTTAAAATTATCGTTCCGGCTAGCCCTGGTTTCGATAATGTCATTTAGGACCTCCATAACAAGGACAAATAAATATGGAGAGATAGGATTGCCTTGGCGGAGGCCTTTGCCTCCTTTGAAGAAACCAACCGCTTTCCCATTGATATTGAGAGAGTATGAAGGTGTAGTAATATACTGACTAATCCAATTGACCATTTGAGGGGGGAATTCATGAGGGTCAGCATATTTTTGATAAAATCCCAATGGACAGAGTCATACGCTTTCATAAGGTCTATCTTCATAGTACATCTGGGGGGATCGTGACCAAGATGATATTTATGAAGGAGCTCCTGAGCTAGAAGGATATTGTTACTAATCTGACGCCCAGCAACAAAGGTCGTTTGGCATTTATCGACAAGGTAGGGAAGGGTTTCTTTGATCTGGTTTGCAATGATTTTTGAGATCACTTTATAAATGACATTGCAGCAAGATATCAGACGGTAGTCAGAAACCATGCGCGGGGATTGAACCTTTGGAATAAGACTAATCATGGTGGTGTTCAATTGTTTAAGGAACTTTCCATGATTAAAGAAATTACGAATAGTTTCACAAACAAAGTGACCAGTTAAAACCATCAGGACCGGGAGCTCTATCGTCACCAATGGAGAAAAGCGCATTATGGATTTCTTCCTCACTAACTGGCCTAGATAGGGGGCCAGTTAGGAAACCCGAGACAATATGGCGGATGAAAGGATGAAGCCGATTGGCATCCGCCGAACCATGGGTCAACCGGAACCAAGAGCCCTCTTGAAGTGGTCTACAATCAATCTATGAAGATCCTCCGTCCCCCTAGTAGGGGTGCCAAACTCATCAAGGAGGAAAATAATCCTATTCCTGTTATTGTTCCCATTAACAGTCTTGAAAAAAATTGAGTGCACTGATCTCCCTCTTTGAGCCACTTTATTTTCGCTTTTTGTTGAAGAAAATTAGCCTCCTTAAAGCAGAGTAGTAAGCTGCCCTATATGAACGTTCATCATGGCAGATTCCCAGGGGTGAGAGAGTCTTGGATTGGACATCCTCTAAGCATTTCCTAGTATGTTAGACCTCCTCGTGAACATCACCAACCTGGGCATTAAGGGTTTTGAGCACACACTTCACCTTTTTGAGATTGGATACCAGCCGAAACATGGGGGTTCTAGCTATCACATCCTTCCAAGCTTCCTTAACCACAAGGAGAAAATTTGGGGATTTGGTGAGGAAGTTATTAAACCAAAACAGCTCGTGCTTTCTTGCCGTCCTATTAGAAGGAAGAAGAATGCATGGGGAGTGGTCTGAGAGTCTGGCAGGGGGGAAGAGGGATTTGGCCCTTCTGAAATGATTAAACCAGTGACCATTAGCGACAACTCTATCTAATTTTCTGAAAAGGCGGATAGATGGGTCTCGACCATCATTCCAGGTGTAGAACTGATCTTCATGGCAGACATCCATAAGATCACAGTCCTGTAAGGACTCCTGGGAGGTTGTTGGTCAGTCTGTGTGTGAAGCTATTCGTGATTTCTTCAATCATGAAAAACTCCTCAAACAACTAACACAACTATTATCAGCCTTATCCCAAAGGTGCAATCCCCGCAAACAGTTTCCGATTACCGGCCCATATCCTATTGCAATGTCATCTATAAAGCGATTTCAAAGATTATTGCAAACCGGTTAAAGATGACATTATCCTATCTTATCGGTAAGCCGCAAACGGCTTTTGTTGCTGGACGTCAAATAAGTGACAATATCCTTCTGGCTCAGGAGTTTCTTCATAAGAATCACCTTTGTCATGATCCTTCCAGATGTACTATGAAGATTGATCTTATGAAAGCATATGACTCCATCTACTAGGACTTCACTATCTCTATTCTGTTCTTAATGAAATTTCCTCCTCAAATGGTTGAATGGACAAGGCAATGTAAAACCACCCCTTCGTACTCTGTAAATATTAATGGAGAAGCGATCGGGTTCTTCAATGGGGGCAGAGGCCTTCGTCAAGGCGATCCTATCTCTTCATATTTATTTGTGCTTGTTATGGAGGTGCTAAATGGTATCATTGAAATAAAGGCTAGAAGGAACGAAAACTTTAAATTTTATTGGAAATGTGATGAGACTTAAACAGTCATGCTTGCCTTTGCAGATGACCTTCTTCTTTTTTCTCATGCCGATGTCACCTCAATGCGGATTCTTAAGGAATGTCTTGAGGAGTTCCAACTGAATTCGGGCCGCTCTGCAAATATGAATAAGAGTGAAGTGTTTATCTGCTCAAAAGACACTTCCATCCACCAGGACATAGCTGGTCTCATAGGTTTCAGAGTGGGCAAACATCCCATTAGATATTTGGGAGTCCCACTAATTACCACTAGGCTCTCTACCACGGACTGTAAATCTCTCACTGATCGCATTACCCGTCGGATCCAGTCTTGGAAGAATAGGTGGCTTTCTTTTGGTAGATGACTGCAACTCGTTGCCTCTATCCTATTGTCCATCCACCTCTATTAGGCCTCGATATTCTTTTTTTTTTTTTTTGGTAAATAAGTAAATTGTATTAAAAAGAAAATAAAGTACATCTATGTTCTACTCTAAGTGTTTTGCCAACTTAATGTAGGGACATAACAAGAAGGGAAACCCCTAAGATCATAACACTAGTCATAAAAGACAAAAAAATAACCAGCAAAGAAAACATCTGATCATCATATATCAAAACTACCGAAGTAATAATTCCAATAGAGTCTAGCGACCCATCAAACTGCAACCTAGCAAAGAACGGCCACAGAATTATTTCCACAACCATTGCATCAGCAGGGGCAGTAGCTCATTCACCTCATACCCGGCAACAGAAAACTCCGCAAATAAAAAACCAGCAGCATCCTCAGCAAGATCGAAAGATCTCGTCCAAGAGCAAGCCCCAGTGCAGGTCACGAACTTTTAAATTAGTGTGCAGCAGCAAAGAAGAAATTTCAGCAGCAATCAGCTTCTCGGAAAAGCCATCATCAGATAGGGTATTCAGCAGCAAATTGGAGCATAGCAGGTTCAGCAGCAATATCAGCAGCAAATAGCACCACACCAGCAGCCCACAGTAGGATAGAAAGTAATTAGCATTAGCATCAAGTCTAGCAGCAACATGCTTCAACAAAACCAAGGAGTCTCCAAGCAACATGGCAGTTCATACTCCTTCCCAACAAAACTACATATCGGCCTTAAAGACCTCAATCATACGGAAGAATGGTAACTGTCGTTTACCAACAAGGGTGTATACCACATTAGAGCTGCTGCAATAGTAGCCCGAAAACAGGCGGAATAGCCTCCATATCCGGACTCCAAATCATCTGGTCACCATCCAGGCATAGGAAGACTTCTCCCCTAAAGTAATATCATTTCTCAGTAAAAAGAAATAGCAAATTACCTTCCAAGGAAACAGCCGCAGTCATAGAAAACAAACTGGAGCTAAGATTGCTTTAGCGGTACTGGGCCTCGATATTCATTTTGCCCAAATCCATCCTCAAATCGATCGACTGCCTCATGCGCCGATTCCTGTGGAATGGATCTATTGAAGGAAAAGTAACAGCAAAAGTAGCATGGGATGATATATGCTACCCTAAGAGTGAAGGTGGGCTGGGACTTAAAAATTTACAGGATCAGAATAAAGCCCTCATATGTAAGCTTCTATGGCGGATCATCTCAAAGGATCCTAAGTCAGCCTGGTCCTCCTGGATCCATAAAAACAGAATCAGAGACCGGTGTATTTGGACTCTAAAAGTTCCGTAGTTAGCCCCCTGGAGTTGGAGGAAGATTATGAAGCATCACTCATTTATGCGCTCTAATTCCATCAAGACCATTTGTTATGGTTCTGATACTTTTCTTTGGCATGATAACTGGCACCCTCTGGGCCTACTAGGTATAGTCAGTTCTGATCATACTCGTTTGGTATCGGGGTTGCCATGGGATGTCAAGCTTAATCACATAATCAGAAATAACCATTGGCTTTGGCCTAATCCTTATGATCAGGAAATATCTCGTCTTGCGGAGAACCTGCCCCCTTATCTTCCTAACATCAATCAACCGGACTTTGTGAGATGGGATGGATACGCTAATGGAAAATTTTCAACTAGATCTGCTTACTTTCTTATCCACCCTCATAAGCCGAACCTAAGATGGAGTAACTTAGTTTGGGGACCCTTCCATATCCCTACACATACTTTTACTCTTTGGTTGGCCATTAAAGGTAGGCTTAGTACTATTGATCGCATCCATGGTGTTCCAAATCATTTTTCTAAATGCACTCCATGCGACTCGGGTGATGAAGACCATGAGCATCTTTTCTTTTCCTGTCCCTTCTCTAGAGCTGTTTTTTTTTGTAAGAAAGTAAATTAAAATTAACAATAAACAAAATTACATAACTTTTTTTTGGTAAGTAAATGACATTAAATTAAAAAAAGGTACAAAATAAATGTTCTAACTCCAAGTGTTTTGCCGACTTAGAGGTAGAATACCAAGTTAGGGCATTCCCCGAGCATCACCATGAACCAAGTCATAAAATTGAAAGAAACATCAACACAAAAACCAACTAGATGAGTAACATCTAAACCGACCAAAAACAACCCGGCCCAATAACACATCATCGAGCACGAACATGGGGAGCTGCAATGCTAATTAGCAAAGGTACACACCCCAGAATCTACTAAATCGGCCCCCGACGAAGCAAATTTGAACCAGCAAATCTGGCAGCATTTCAGCCTAGGCCACGTCAGCTAGGCCATGTTAGGAAGGCCAACCCGGCCAAAATTCCACGATAGAAACCCGGTAGTTTTCCCAAACGGCAATTATACACATCTCAGAGTACAAGCTACCGGTCCCAAAACTATAGCTAACATATGCAGTCCACGTCGGCAGTCAATACCGGCCCTGCCTCCACATCAGGTGTAAACCATTCAATGTCACGATGGATGCAATCCAGTGCGGCTTTTAAAACCTTCCCTAGCAAGAAGAACCATTTGGCCTTCAGTTTTACAATCGGAAAGCAACGATTACAGGCCACGTCGACGAATCCACGTCAGCAAATCCAAACAACCCAAAGCAGCAAATCAGCTAACCATCCAAAGCAGAATACCAAGAGTATAGCATCCGAATCAACAGACAAAACAGTAGCCATGAGCCAAAGCAGGGGCAGATGCACACACCCATACTCCCACAGAACTTCATCCTCATGCCAAGATAGGCCAACAGACCATCAAAAATCATGCAACAGATCCTTAAAAGGGTCTCCACACCATCCACATCCCAAACCAACACAGCCAGCCGACTTAAGAGAAGGCACTTGAACCAGAGGTGTCCTTTGGTTTTCGGGAAGCAGAATTTCTACGTCTACTGGCCTTAGCCTTCTTCCAGGCTTTGTGTTCCATGGCAACCATCTCTCAAAAGGTACGGTAAGATGTCTACGGCTCCTTACACATGGGAACTTCCTACACCCGACCTTCACAACCAGTATCCAAAGAATTTCCATGGCAACCAGTGTCAATCCCACTATGGCCTTTTCCATCCAGGGAGTATTTCTGAGATATCTGGGAGATAGAGTCAGGTGTAAGATCTGGATCTAACTCAATATTTGGGTCCAAAGCAAGCTGATTAGCAGGGGCAGCGAGAGGATTGGGAGCAGATCCCAATTCTCAATCGGCTTCAATCGGAACGTTAGTAGCAACCATTGTGAAGTAAGCAGGGGTAGTCTGACAGGAGCCAAAATGCTGCTCACTTCCATTGGAATGCTGAAAACAATCTAATCCTTCAAGAGCCAAAACACCACCGCCAGGCAGAAGCTGACCATGAATAACATAATCATCATCAGTAGGCTGTGAGGAGAGGGTGTGAGGTTTCCTCTTAGTAGAAGGACTAATGGGGATACCTTCACTCTGAAATGACTTAATCAAGGTCATTGGTTCGTTCTGCATACCTATTGAACCTAGAGCCGAACACACAGCATCCGGAGCAGTCGAAGCATCCGCAACAGTAGGGTGAGATTTTGAAGCAAGTCCAGACCTGTTGGTAAAGTTATCACCAGAGGCAGAGCAGGTGACCTCTTGAGTCGACATATTCATGTCCGATACCAGGGAATGCTCCACCAAACCACCAGACGTTCTAGAGGCTGGCACAGAATTCGTCAGATATTTTACATTTGCCTTAGGAGAGATCGAATCAAAGCCAATGTTTGCAGAAAGGGAAACCAGGATGGAAGTCCCATCCTCAGCTCCGTCGACATCAGGGGCCTGCTTCAAAGCATCCACAAGCGCCTTATTGTTAGCATTGGAAGCCCCTGGTTCAGCAGAGGTCACAGCTTCGTCAGCATGGTGGCCATCCAAAGAGAAGGGATATCCATACTGTGCCGAAACAACATCGGGGGTCAAGTTCTTAGGGCCAACTACCTGATGAGCATTGTTACTCTTACTGGTGTTATTTTGGTCAGCAGGGCGACCTTTTCCATGATGCATCGACTTCCACTGATAATCAAGCACAACAATGACATCCTTGGCCGTTTCATTATCACCTGATTTAATTCTGATTTTTGAAGGAAAAGGAACCATTTTACTCACTTCGACACAGATCCTTGCGAAGTGCATTCGTTCTATACGGGCTGTGCACGGGTCTAGTAAAGGGGTTTGCTAACCCCTCTGGCTATCCAGCTAAGGCCCAAGGGGGTCCAGAACTCGATTGGAACGTTGAACAGAGAAATCCACATGGGAAAAGATTGGTGAGTGTCCTTAGACAACTCCATGCCAGGCCGCCATTCTCTTGTGTTTCCTATCCATGATGCCGAAGCTGTTGCTGTTGCTGTCTCTCTCATTGTATAGGATTGTTGTAGCTGTCGTGAGCTGCTGCTGGGCAATTGGAAGCTTGCAATTGCCGTATGTCCTTACACGAACCCAGGGTCCTGGATATGCTCCCAGCATATGCTGCTGATCCCGTGATGTTCCCAACTGTTCCCATTGCTGTTGCAACTTGTTAGTTCCCTGCTGAGGTGATATGGGTTACTGACCTGGTAAGCTGTTCATATGCTACTAGAGGGGGCCGGCTCCTCTGGAATTTAATTATTGCTGCTGGATGCAAATTTTTGCTGCTACAAACTCAGGATCTGCTGGGCTTCAGTTGATCTTTGGTCCTGGAGTAATTAAAAGGCTGTTGCCTTAGGTTCGGGTTTCTATGCTCTCTGTGCGGGGTGCTAATGCAGAGTGTAACTAAATTGCTGAACTGCAGCAGTAGGCCATATCTCTGGCTTGTTTTTTTTGCTCCTGTCGACAATAGTGGGGATACTAATGCTGGTCTCGCTGTAGATGGGTCACGGCTGCTGGTTTCCTTTTTGTGAAGAAAGGAATTTGCCTTGCCCCATGGTGATGGCTGGTGCTCCCGAAGCTGGATGAAGCCCTCCTCTGTATAGGGCTTCTGATTTTGGAGTCTGAAGGCCAAACAAATAGCTTACTGATTTGGCATATTACTGGTGTGCTGATTTTACTGAGTTGAGGGTGCAGCTGCCCGATTGGTTGCATCCTCCATTTATGAAGAATAGAAATGAGCTGCGATCCAGAGGTTGCTGATTCCTTGCCCGACTTAGATGCATTTGAGGAGAAGGATGGTTTTGCAAGCTTCCTCCTGTTGGTCTGTACTGCGATGGATGGTTTGTTTGACATCTGATTGACAGAGATGCTTTAACTATTTCTGGGAGTAGCTGATCATACGTTTGATCGTGTGTTATATAATATTTTGTCGTTTCTGTTGTATGTTGTCCTCCTGAAGGACCCATTTTTTGTGTGTTTTTTTTTATGTCATCTGATGTACTAGTTGCTCGGGGTATGCCCTAGCGTTTTATGCTTTAACACCAAGTCAAAATACTTTGTGATAAAGCATAGATTGTGTAATTTTTTCTCCTTTTAATCCAAATTACTTACTAACAAAAAAAAATGCCAGGCCGCCATCGTTTGAGGAAGATGGGTTTCTTGCCAAATGTCTGGGGCCTTTAGAAAGACAGAGGTTCAATTGTTTTTCAGACGCAAAATGGAAGAAGAAGAAACCATCTTCGTTCGTAGCTACATGAATGATTCCAAATCTTGCCCAAATTTTGCGGGCAACAGAGTTAACTGCCAGAAAATGTAAAGAGGTTTCAAAGAAGAAACCCACAAGCGTAGCACCCATACATCCCAGCTCTGCTTAATGACCTCAGCAGGGGGAGAAATGGAGACAACATCCCCATCAGAAGATGGAGGGGGATAAAATTTGAGGAAAGGACAAGGGCAAGCTCCCTTGTTCTGGACGATGTCAACCCAAGAGGACGGGGGTATTACAGGAGCCGCATCTGATATGATCTGTGGAGGGTTTGGCACATTTCCAGAATCGGCATCGGTTTCGCATTTGGCTTCAGTGCCTCTAAAATGCGCCTCGATTAGACTCCGTTCATCAATCTCTTCACATGAAGCAAGGGGAGAAGGAGACTGTAATATGAGGGGGTTGCGAAGGTCCAAGGGCTTCAGGCGCTCTAAGAAGGGGGCATCGGGCCCTGGGGACAAGAGCAAGGCACTCCTGTGCAGAGGAGGGAAGGAGGGAGAGAGGAGGGCGGTTGCAGACGAAACC
>JAODPA010118395.1:0-18467 GCA_025585075.1 Nepenthes mirabilis | reverse complement strand
TTTCATGACTAGTTTTAGAAAAAAAATTATTATTGATTTTAAAAGATGTATTTATAAATTTATATATGGAATACTTAAAATTTGATACACTTCATGGCAGTCCATAATGTTGTGAGGCAAGTATTTAATCCGTCGATCTTGAGGTGAGGATATTGTGGCAAATAATAATAATAATATGGATAGGATTAATTTAGAGCATGTAATTGAAATTTTGAAAACTTTACTGAGAATTAATGTAACCACCTTGATCTATTTAGCTGCCCCAGTATGGTAACCAATTGGTTAAATTGTTAGCTTGGTTTTGGTAGCCAGATTTAGAGGTGTTTAATTAGCTACCCTTGCAAGTAGATTGGGTTGCTTGAAGCTTGGTAACCACACACCTCTTATTGCTATTTCTAAAGAGGGAAATCCTCTTTCATTTAGACTCAATGGCTGCCTCATTTTGTGAACTATGTTAGCACACTTTGGTGTTTAGCACAATTTCAGGGAGTCAAACATAATTGGTTAACTAACTACGCTTTTGGGTAGTCCAATCTAATAGGACTAGGAGGGTTGTTATACTCATTTTACAAATTTGAAAGTCAAGAATTTCATAAGCCAAGTTAGATATTGTTACCTTATTGTGAAGGCTCGGTTGGTATTAGTAAGTAAGCCTTCAACCATGTCCACCCTTTATGAATCCTAGAGGAATTGTAGATGGATCATAGCACATTTTTTAGCCTCCCAACTGCCTCATTTTTGTATAAAACCTTAGAACTAACTGATGTAGTAAAGTTTAATTTTGGTAGTCAAATTATGTTGGTTAATTAGCTATATTTAGGATAAATTTTGGCTGATTGAGAGTAATTTGGACAGTCAATTCATTACTTATTTTCGAATGCTTGGAGGAAATTAACATACTCTATCCCAATTCCCTCTTTTGTGTTTAAAACACCTTAAAACTCTCATCATCCTACCCTTGCCATAATTTTGTTCACGTTGAGAAAGGAGCCAGCTAAAGGAAAGGAAATCGAGGAGGAGGAGAAGAAGAAAATAAGGAGTAATTATCTTAAAATAGACTTATTTGTGATATTTGTATTTAACTTTTGAATTCTTATTGAGTAATCTTCATATGTTCTTGTCAAAATTTATATTTTCTATCTTCAACACTAAAGTATGAGTCTTGGTTAATAAGAGAGAATAATCGGCCATATATGCTTAAAAATATCAATTAAGAATATTGGTTAAAGATTGTTACATCCAATACTATAGCCATCATTTTTAAGGTTAGTAACATATTCATGATTTTATGAGGGATTCAGATTTTTTACTTCAATTTGGTCTAGAAATATTACGGCACTCTAAAGTTACCGTGGATATATGATAAATAATAAAAACTATTTGGTAGAATATCAAGTATTAAAAAGGGATATGTATAAATCCTATGTGGCCGAGGACTTCTTGAAAAATTTAATAGGGTTAATAATTTACATGTATATATAAATAATATCATATATTCATGACTTTTCTTATTAAACGATAACTTCATGGCCGTGTGCTTAGGAGAACTGCTTGAAATATATGTTTTATGCTTATTATATACATCAATATTATGTCCTTAAATATGATAGATTGTTGGATAGAAAAGTAGGAGACTGTTACAACAATGCCATAATGGAGGGTGGCTGAAACACTAGAAGAAATAAGGAGAAGAGGTGAGTTATGATTTTTTCTAGGAATTTTTGTAAGCCTTAGCTTTTGTATAAGTAGTCACATGAGGGGAATTGACAACCTCTAGTGGACTATGTTATTAGGGTAGGATTAGAGTGGGTTTGAACGAGTTAGCGTATTGTTTCTATATGTGAGTGATTAAAAATTATCAAAAAAGATATCTCTAAGGTTAGACTCATTAATTAGAGGATTTTGATGGACCTTAGCGAGAGGTGACCATATAAGGTATTTAGATACTCATATTTTTTTGATTTTCATAATTTTATTGACGTTACCTTTAGAATTACATGAGTATTTTTCTAGCATTCTATGATAAATTAGTGGAGAATGTCTGAAAATTCTAAGGTATTTAGGCAAATTGTAGTATATGAGACCTTATTGTAGTTTAAATTTTCTTCGATACCTATTTTATGTCTGACGATAGAGGTTAATAAGTTTTTAGGGTGAAATTGCAACTATCATATTAAGATAATATTCAAGGTATTACGAATAAGGGATATCAAAGATAACATGAGTATACTACAAATAGAACTTTTAGTAGGATTACAAGGGTAGTTAGGATACCACGATATAAGGATAAACAAGAAGAAAACAATCAGTAGAATATTATTCTCAATGGTAATAACAACATAGCTAAGGTAGATAAAGAATGAAGTATGATTCAGAGCCCAAATGAATAAGTGAATCTTCATCTTCTACTTTTTCTTTATTCCTTATTTTTCTCTTTATTTCAACGTTCAAAATATTCAAAAATCTCGTATCAAATAACCTAAAAATTAAGTCAAACTTATATAGTGGGCCATGGTGCATGTCTGTTTGACAGGTATGCATGAGCTATGACTCTACTATTGTCGGTCCATGAATGTCCTCATAGCACACATCAGTTGTTTTTTTCTAGTCCAATTGTGCAAGAGTTTTACTCAAGCGCGCACAAGATGTGCCCATATTGCTATTTGCACGTGTGCTATTTCCAGCAAATTTCAAACATAGTGATCCTTGTTACTAAAGTTCATCCTATGCTCAATTATAAACCAATAGAGCTTTGGCATAACTTCATAAGGCTGATCAATGAATCAAAGAGTATAGATATGCATATACGGTATGACAGTCATAAGGGAGCGACTTATCCCGACAATTATTGACTCTACCATTGGCCAGAAATAGCACCATAACTATAACTAGTTGGTGGTGATTGATTGACGATAGTTTATTAACCGTGAAATATGATTACCGACAAAAAAATAATACAATCGGAAATGCATCCCAATCCTTGAGCTGTTCACCTGTTGATATAATTTTTTGTATGGACAAAATATCAGAAAATATCATCACAAGACAACTTCTATACAAAAGCTCTTCGTGGACTCATGAAAAATATTTTATAGGAATTTGAGGAACACTCTACGAAATCAAAGGAGTAAAATCGTTAATTGTAATCATTTTCTCCTCCTTGATGTGCCTGCTAATTCCATGAATTAATTGAGATGCATAACAAAACGACTACCCTTTTGGGTCAACACGGTGGACTAGTAGCAAAATCCAAATTGTTACGTTAGCGTTTTCGAATGGCATCCTCATGTTATTCAGAGGAGACCCATATTTGGTTAATGTTATTAAACATCATTAAGATGATTTTAAGCATTATTAAGATGATTTTTCGGGTCTGTTTGTGCTTGTGGCTAATACTATTAAAAGTGAGTTTTTTATCTCATCCAACGAACCCTCTTTTCAAGTACAGCCGCAGGCCGTTTCTGAGATTTAGGTCACTTCCTTGCTGATGTGGTACTTGGGTGTTCCTCTTTTTTCAGGTAGATTGTCTCCAACGGATGCAAGTTACATCCCGCTTCTCTGGTTGGAAAAATAGATGTCTGTCCATTGGAGGTGGATTGCATCTCATTGTCTCCATCCTTTCTAATATTCGTACGTATTGGGCATTCATCTTTATCATTCCTAAGTCCATTGCCAAGTGTATTGATAGCCTTACGCAGTTTCCTTTGCCACGGAAAAGTCAACGATAAATTCTCTGCAAACTCCACCTAGGTGGATGCGTACATTGAAAGAAGGACGCGTTGGCATGCTGAAAATAGTGGCGTGGGACAAAGCCCTGGCAGCTGAACTACTATGGAGTGTTGGGGGTAAACGGGGCGTTCGGACAGAATGCATCAAAACGCAGTGACCGAAAAGACAAAACACTCGGACAGAGGGGCAGCGCTCGGACGGATGACCAAAAGGAGAGACAGAAAAAACCAAGAGAAACACACGAGATTTTAACATGAAAATCCTTCTGTAATCGAAGGGAAAAACCACGGGAGTAGAGCCACAGCAAATCCACTATGTGAAATAGGTTACAAACCTCCAAGATGGAGTATCCGCTACACATCCGAGAAATCAAAGAGAAAAACTCTCCAGAGCAAACCAAGAAAATACTCTTTTCTTTTTACTCTCTATTCTTCTCTCTTTCTTTCACTCACCGATGGTGTACTCCTTTTTTTCCTTCACAATAGTCCTTTTGCTTTCTCCAAGATTTCTTTCTCAATCTTGTTCTTGCTCTCTCGCCCTCTGGCTCAATCTGGCTCCACTAGCAGCAGTCCATATATATAGGCACAAGGGGCTTAGGCCTGGCTAGCCACCCTACTGCCAGTAGGGTGGCAGGACCATACCCGTTAGGCCTGCCATTGCAGGTGCACGCCCGGCGTGTCAGGATGGTGAATCTGACACCTTGAAAGTTGTAGCTGCCTGCCCACCTACAAAACGTGGTTGTAGCAGGCCTACAGAGGAAGTCAACGCCTAGGCTTTAGAGTCCTCGTCCATATCCTCAGCAACTTCTCGGACATGATACCTATGATGAGTCTTCATCGACTATTTCCGCCACTTCTCGGACAATAGTTTTCGGACGAATTCTTTAGCCTACCCTGAGGACGGACGTTCCCGGACTTCTCCATAAGTCCGCGTCCATTTGTCTCCACATGTCCGTGGACACAAATACCACAAGAGAGTGACCCCAACAAACTTTCCCTCACGACCTTGTGGGGAACCTTGGCCGTTGTTAGGCAACTGTCATCTCCTGTCTCCCCGAAGCTTCCCCTAAATTTGGACTCCGCCATCAGCCTCTGCAAGCCTGAATGGCACATTCCTCCGCTCCATTGAACTTGGAGTAAACCCACTCTCCTTCAGCTCATTATCCGCGGACTTGTCATTCTCCCTTGTACTCCTTCTTGGCTGGCTTCTCCTGCCTCCCGACCGTCCTCTGCTGCCACCCGGCTGTCCTCTCCTGCCACCTTGACCAATACCCCCGTTGGTCATTCTGACATTTCCTTTGGTAATGTAAGTCTTCATCAGATACCGTCCTGATGTCCTGCTTCCCCTTGCCATCACTGAGGGCCTTTAGTGAGCTTCCACTAGCCGTTACCAAACGCCATCCGGAAGCCTTCCTCATTAAACTTCTCGGTTGAAATCACATTCAACCTCAAATCCAGGGTATGTCGCACGCCCTCCAGCACAAGCATATTTCCGTTGCTTGTCCTCAAGTAAACATCCCCAATACCAACAACCCTAGACGAGCCACCGTTACCCATCTTCAACACCCCGCGGCCAACGGGCATGTAACTCATAAAGTGGGACTTCCTTAGTATCTCATGGTGTGAGACCCCACTGTCCATCACCTAACTCGTCTCCTAGCATGGCCGGCTCCGTGCTTCCCCTGCATGGACCACCAGGAGGTCTCCACAGAAAGCAATGGTCTTTGGATCATCATCCCGATCCTTTTTCTCCTGAAAATCACCTCTGCCCTCCTCGACCTGCCTCCTCCTCGGACAGTCCTTCTTTATGTGGCCTTTCTTGCCACATAAGAAGCAACTCTCCTTCAAGCTTGCTCCGACTGTTGCTCCTCTCCTTCCTGCCACCCTGTCCTCGGTCAGATCTCCATCGTCGCCAACTGCTAGTGGCCACAAGAAGACTTTTTCGAGAGCCTGAGGCCTCATCACTTTCCCTCCGCCTTGACTCGTTCAAAAGTAGGGAAGCTATGACCACGTTCAACTTCAGCGTGTCCTTCCCGAACAGCAACGTCGTGAAAATATAATCGTACGAGGCCGGCAAGGATGTCAGCAACACCAACGCTTTGTCCTCATCCTTGATCTTCTCATCAATGGCTGACATCTGCATTACCAGCCGGTTGAACTCGTCCAAATGCTTCTCGAAGTACTCTCCTTCTGACAACCGCAGGCCATAGAACTGCTTCTTCAAATGCAGCCTGGTTGTCAAGGATTTGGACTTGTACCGACACTCAAGCTTCTCCCAGACCTCGGCCAGGTCTGACAGTCCGAGGACCTCCTGGAGTGTGTTGTCCGCCAAACACAACTTAATGGTGGAGTTGGCAAGATCCCTCTTGTCCTGCCACTCGTCTTCGGACAATTTCTCCGACTTTTCCTCCTTTTTTCCAAGAGCTTTTACTGTTCCTTCCCGGGTCAAAATATTCCTCACATTTTCCTGCCAAAGGATGAAATAATTTTTCCCATTGAACTATTCCACACTGAACGTCCCATTCTTCGCCGACGATGCCATCCAACTGACGGTTTACGAATCAGTCTCTGATACCACTTGTTGGAAAAAAATGGAGCATTCGGATAGAATGCACCAAAGCACAGTGACCGAGAGGACAAAACACTCGGACAGAGGAACAGTGCTCAGGCAGACAGCCGAAAGGAGAGATAGAAAAAATCGAGAGAAGCACACGAGATTTTAACGTTAAAACCCTTCTGTAACCGAAGGAAAAAACCACGGGAGTAGAGTTACAGCAAATCCACTATGTGAAATAGGTTACAAACTTCCAAGATGGAGTATCCGCTACACACCCGAGAAATCAAAGAAAAAAACTCTCAAGAGCAAACCAAGAAAATACTATTTTCTTTTCACTCTATTCTTCTCTCTTTCATTCTCTCACCGGTAGTGCACTCCTCTTTTTCCTTCACAATAGTCCTTTTGCTTTCTCCAAGATTGCTCTCTCAATCTTGCTTTTGCTCTCTCGCCCTCTGGCTCAATCTGGCTCCACTGGCAGCAGTCCATACATATGGGCACAAGAGGCCTGGGCTCGGCCAGCCACTCTACTGCCAGTAGGGTGGCAGGACCATGCCCCTTAGGCCTACCATTACAGGCGCATGCCCGACTTACCAGGATAGCAGACTTGACACATTGAAAGTTGTAGCCGCCTGTCCACCTGCAAAACGCGGCTGCAGCAGGCCTACAGAGGAAGTCAACGCCTAGACTTCAGAGTCTTCGTCTATGTCCTTAGCAACTTCTCGGACATGATGTCTCTGATGAGTCCTCGTCCACTATTTCCGCTACTTCTCGGACAATAGTTTCTGGACGAATTCTTCAGCCTACCCCAAGGACGGACGTTCCCTGACTTCTCCATAAGTCCTTGTCCATTTGTCTCTACACGTCCGTGGACACAAATACCATAAGAGAGTGACCCCAACATGGAGATAGGTTTCTGATGAGCATTCATCGGTATGGGTGAAGTGGCTTCGGAAACATATGTTGAAGGATAGATGTATCAAGATCCTAAAAGTGACACAATGCATTTCTTAGAGTTTTTGGAAAATTCTCAAACCACAACTGCCCATTATTTAGAGGCTTCATTTGTGTGATTGATGGGAATGGGGTTGACTCCTTCCTGATATGTCTTGATGATTTGAATTATTATACAAATTAGGGAGCTATCTTACCGCGCCTAGATATTCAAACGAAAATGAATTTGATTTTCGTAACTCAAAATTTGGATCTTATGCACCATAATAAGATAAAAAGTGATAAAAGGTACAGGGATTTGCTCATCAATATAGCCTCCGATACTCAAATCAAAAATATTTCTACTTAGTGAAAAAAGATGCTTGAAAATGAGTGCAAAAATGTAGAGTGAATGGGAGATTAGTAATTATTTGCAGGGCAATACTTCGTTTGGAGCACTGGTTTGGTAGAGCGGTTTTGAATAATGCATTCAACTGTTTGACTGGCTTTAGTAGTTGTACACTCGGCTGTTAGTGTGTCTAACTTTGTTTTTATTTTCTTCATTTGTTCTTGACACTCTCTTGTCCTCCCCTTCTCTTTAAGAGAGGGAATTTATTTATAGTGAGAGGCGTCATTTGATTGGCAGGCTCCTAAATCAATGTGTAGGTATGATAGCTATTTGGTAGTGAGAGGCATTACTTGTTTGGGTAATAATTGCCTTTATTCAACGGCGAAACTACCTGACTTACATTTGTTGAGATCGGCATGGCCGCTCTAAAGTAGCTCATTAAATGCTCCATCATGGCCCTTAATGCGTGACAATTTGAGTCGTATTCCTTGATTTAGCCATTGCACCATTTGCCTTATGGGCTTAAAGGTATCTTCCATGGGCCGTCGTCATCTGGGTCTCTTACTCGCCCATACAGTGGATTTGAGTTGGCTCAATTCTGGTTGTATCCATTACTAGCCACCATGTTGGGAGATTTGAATTTCAACTCCCACCATGTAACCAATGGGATGTGAGGTGCAACTCTATCAAGGCACATTCCTTCCCTAGATATTTTACTAATTTGGGGTCTTATTTGGTAGGATTTTATTCTCTACTTTCAATGCCGAAATTCACTATCTTCTTGAATTGACTGCTTGTTGAGAACTTCTCTCGCTTGTAAATGGTGGGGGCTCTCTTTCTTTACATCATAAAGTGTCATTTGTCCTACCCAGTGGAATGACTGCCTAGAGCCAACATGGAGCCTTAATAGCCACAAGCCGAAGCTAGTGGGAGTTCTCTAACTTTTGAAGTCAAGATCTGAGGATACACTTGATGACTGCCTTGATTATCTTTTTTTTTTTATATGGAAAACTACTTTGATTTTTCTCTTTTACATCCGTCCCAAAATCGAGTTGTCGTCATTGCACCAAGTCTTGCCATGAAATGCTTCTATAATCATGATGTGGGCAACTACGACAGGTTTTGGAAGATGGTTTGTGTGGTTGCCTCCCTCTCCCTATTGAAATGGGCAGTTCTTAGAGTTGACACTGTAGTTCCTAGAGGGAGGTGCCACCCTTTTTTTGCATCCGTCCCAAGGCCGGGGCCACATGTTGTACCTGTTCCCTTTATCTCGCTAGACCTTGTGAAGGTGATCCAGATATATATTCCCAACTTGGATAGGTGTCTTTCTTTCTCTTGTTGGGTTGCCGTTCCATGTTTTTTTTATCTCTTTCCAGGCTATACTTTTACCGTTGTAAGCTTGTACATTATAAAAGGAATCAATGAATAGAACTACATGAACGTTGTTCATTTGTCTATGTATGGCTCCAATTTTCCTGTGTTCTTTGAATTATTGAAGCACTAGAATGTTATTTTTTATCGTTTAATTTTTGACAATCTGGCAATTCAGACCCCTGACAACTCGATCTTCTAATAATTTGATTTGTGATCTCAAATGCTCGATTTTTGCATCTGTAAATTAGTCAAATTACTCTAGAGAGATGTCAGGGTCACCTATTGCCAATTTGTCATTTTAAGAAACAACATGTCAGGGTATTATAACTTGCGCTGTGCTGCAAATGTACTGATCTGGGTGTCAAAGCTGCCAATTATCTTCTTGCTGTGCTAGGAGGTATTGTGTTAGGCCATATTACTGTTATAGTGAAATAGACATGCTGTAACACACTTCAGTGTAGTCACATGCCTCAACTATTATGGCAACATGCCCCTTTAGTGCCCTTAGACAATGTCATTTTTTGGCCAAAATTTTGACTATTTAAATTTTGACGTTCGTTCATTTCTACACTTCTTCACTTTTCACATTCTCAGTCCTAGTTTGCTATTTTCTTCTCCCCTTCATGACTTCTCGAACAACTTCTTAAGGCATCACTACCATTCGATCCATCTTCACTTATGATGATATGGATGATATTTATGAGAAGTATAGTATCTCTATCAGCGTTCCATATCTGATGCCCTTGTCTGATGATAGAGCTTGTGCTCCTTGGTTTGGCTTCATTACCATTTACAAGGCCCACATGAAGGAAGGCCTTCGCATTCCTTTTACAAAGGAGTTGTATGAGATTTTAGAGGCTCTTTTGATTCCTGTGGCGTGCTTCAAACCCAACGTTCTTAGATACATGATTTCTGTGTTTTCTTTTGCTATAAGAAACTTATCCTGGATACTCGAATAGTCAAAGTGGTCTTCCGATTTAAATAGGATGTTGACTGAATTTTGTTTATCTCATAAAAAGTATAAAATAAGCGGGAGTAATCCAGATTCTATAAAGGGCTAGAATGACTGATATTTTTATGTTGTGATCCCTTCCGGTAAGACTCTCTCCAATAAATGGGGAAGGGTGAATTCCACATACTCTGGAGATGTCTTGGAGAGTGAATCTCGCAGGGCTCAACCCATGATAGAGTTGATTAAGAAGAATGCTGTCTCGCTTTGGAGGATGAGTAGTTGGCTGACCCGAAAAGTGCTTGCTGATGTTGGCTGGGAAGCGAGAACGGAAAGAGAGGATGTTGCCATCATGCCATTTTGTTTGCCTAGGAGGAAGCTGGGAGAACTTTTCATCCAAGACTCTCCTAAAAGGGTGACTGGCAGAGCAGATCCTCTTTTGTCTTCCTCAAGTGATAGGGTCATCGATGAAGTCTCTAATGAAATGACAGCGTTGCATGTTGGTGAGTCATTTTGGAAGCCAAGTTCAACTCATTCTTCGCCGAGTCACCCAGTTCTTGAAGAGGACACTAGATTCATTGAGGGCGGTGACACTTCATTGTCCATTGCCTCAAGAATAAATGACCCCGTCGCTGTTGGATCGGATGAGCCGATTGACGCTCCATTTGTGGCTAAGTACAGGATCCCATTTTTGGTTGGCCTGTCGCTCGACGAGCCTATCTCCATGCCACCTACTATTTTTATTGAGGAGTCTGTTAATAACGATCGAGTGGCAATAGAGTTTAATGACAATAATCCAGAGGCTGTGGATGCAAAGGAGGTTCCTTGCACTGATACTTTGACATTTGAGTACTCGAAGGATTCGAGTATTTTTCCTCCTCCTCCTAGGTTTGAAGTTCCTTTCCATTGCCTCTTCTGTGCTAGAGGTCTCTAGTCTTTTCTATGCCCAAAGATTCACCTGGTCCATTTTTTTAAGAATAGACTGTTTTCCATTGAGGTATTGCTTGTGGAAACCTTCATTTTTCAGATTATTCTTTTTGTTGTTATTTTTGACCATTTTGCTTTGCTTGGCAGTCACAGGAGTTGGCTTATTTGGTTGCAGATGAGCGGTACCAGTGCGATGCTAAAATTTCTCATCTGCCTTAAACATTTGCTGATCTCACTATTCTTAGGGAGATGGAGATCCAGGTTGATGCTGCCATTGCTGAAGCCTAATAGAGTTGAGATTGGGCCACGTTTCTCGACAATAAGTTGTCCGAGTGGCTAGTGAGATCCTAAGGGCTCTCAGATGAAAGATCTTTGGTCTTGGATTGGATCGCTTCACTTGATAACAAGGTCCAGGAGGTTGAGCAACAATTTGCTGATCTTCAAATCAAGTATGCTCGACTCAAAGGAGAGTTGAGGATACCTCTCCATTTAGAAGAGGTTGGACTTGCACTGAATGATAGATTTCGAGATGGATTCCATTGTTGTAGGCGAATTGTGTTCTTGATCACTCTCGAATTTCCTCGTAATTACCTTGATCCGAGAAATTTTAGAGCTCCTTGCAATTCAGATCTGAAGGATTTCTCAAGGTCAAGTGGGGATCCATCATCACAGTCTCCCAGGGCTTCTAGCCTTAGGATTGTCATGATGTTTGAGTATGGGCAAATGGCAATATCATCATAACCTTTTCTTGGATGTTTTGGGCCTCCATGTTATAAGTATTGATTCATCAATAAATCAATTAGATTATTTTTATCACTGTTACTGATATTCCTTTTATGTATATTGATCTTCTTACTCAACATGTGCTTTCTTTGCTAACTAAGTGTGGTCGCTATTGTCGTTGATCTTGGTCGAACTCTAGTCGGTCGACTGTATTTATTTGATAGCACTCAGTTCTGTGATAGAACGTCGTAGCACCCTTTTAGCACTCATTATTTGATAGTGTTCTTTCTTGTTATAGGACGTCATAGCACTCTTGCTAAGAAAGCCTCTTTTTTGTCAGCTAGGTGTGGTTAACACAGTCGTTGAGATTTGATGGAACCTAATCTGTCGACCGCATTCGACTGATGGTGCTCGTTTCTATGAGAGGATATTGTACAAACTATTTTGGAGAATCGCTGAGGCTAGGAATGGTCTCTTCCAATTTGGGAATAGTTTTTTTCTATTAGCGATTTTGCCTGTCACATCTATACTTCGTAGAATTAGGTCCCCCACCTCGAATTGGTAAGGTTTTACTTTTTTGTTGTAATATCAAGCGATTCGTTGTTGGTAAGTTGCTATCTGCAGCCTTGCTGCTTCTAGAGTTTACTCTGGCAAGTCGAGATACTCTCTAAGTAATTGAGAGTTGTCTTCTGGGGTTAATCTTCTAACTTAGAGGTTGGACAGCTCAATATCCATCGAAATGATCGCCTCTATCTCGTAACACAAGCTGAATGACATCCCTTGTATTGGTTCCCTGAGGGTTGTCTTGTAGGACCATAGCATAGGGGGCAACTCGTCCTTCTAAGAGCCCCCTACATCTTCTAACTCCATTTTCAACCCATGTAGTATGGTTCGGTTCGGCACTTCTACTTGTCCATTCGCTTGTAGATAGGCAATGGAAGTATAAACTAGCATGACTCCAAAATTTGTGCAATACTTGGTGAATCTTTTACAAGTGAATTGGGTTTCGTTGTCGGTCACTATGACTTTAGAAATCTTAAACCTGCTTATAATACTCTGCTAAATGAACTTAGTTGCATTCTCCTTAGTTATTCTTGCCAGTGAGGAAGCCTCCACCTATTTTGTGAAATAGTCAATACTGATTATGACAAACTTTCTCTATCCCTATGCTATGGACAATGGGCCTAAAATGGTGAGCCCCTATTAAGCGAATGGCCAAGGCGACTGTAGGGTTTGGAGTTTTGTGTGTGGCAGATGAAGGACATTACCATGGATCTGATAATTCTCTCATTTCTTTATGAACTCTATGGCATTTTTGCTTCATCGTTGGCTAGTAGTAGCCCTACTTGATGACTTTGAATGTCAGGTTTTTACCTCATACATGTGACCCACAAATTCTAAGATGTACTTCACTTAGCGTATAGTTAGCTTCTTATGTCGTCAAACACTGCATGTAGAGAATGGAATACCTTCATCAGTACAGTCACCCATCCATAAGGGTGTGCCCGCCTGTTGTCCTTTTTATACGCTTGGCATCTTCTAGATTTTTTGGTAGGTCTTCTTCTAGGTATCTTCTGTACGCAGTCATCCATGTATCACCATCTGAGATATAAAGTACCTCTTCTTCTAAGGTTTCTATGCTCGGGACAATGAGGATTTTCCTCATCTCTCTGGCATATTGCTTAATATTACCTATCACTGCCGCTTTTGTTAGCTGATCTACCTTTTAACTGTCTTTTCTTGGGATTTAGAGAATTTCCACTCTACCGAATAACTTGCTCAAACTCTTCACTCTAACAAGGTATCTTGTGAGTAATGGCCTGGACACTTCAAAATTTTGGATGATTTGGTTAACGATAAACTCTAAGTCACTATAGATGACCATATTTTTTACTGATCATTCCTTCGCTATCCTGAGTTTGACCAATAAGGCCTTGTACTCGACGACGTTGTTGGTAGCTAAAAGTATGAGTGTCATCGAGTATTTTATCTCTGATCAATTCCAAATTCTAAAAACCACACTTGCCCCATTCCCCGATTGGGATGATGACCCATCCACATGCAAGATCCAAGTTGGAGCCTCTTCTTGGTGATGAGTGCCTTCGTACTTCTCAATGTCATCTTGAATTGGAGTTGTCATTTCGAATATAAAATTCGTGAGGGTTTAACCTTTTATGGTCAGTCACGGTCAGAATTCTATATCAAACTCATCCAATTTGATAGTCAATTTGATCAATCATTCAAACACTTTCAGTTTCTCTAAGATCCCCTTTAGTGGTTAATTAGTTAAGACGATGATCATATGGGATTGAAAGTACGAACATAGCTTTTTAGTGGAGTAAACCTACACTAGAGCGATCCTTTTGGTATGTGACTAATAAGTCTCGGTGTTTGTCAAAATTTTATTGACGTAGTAGACCAGTCGTTGTACCTTAAAATCCTACCTAACCAAGACCGAGCTTAGCACCATATTGGATATCCTCAGATAGAGGTATAATTCTTCACCTTCTTTCAAAGAAGTCAAGAGAGGAAGGTTAGCAAGATATTCCTTTAGTTCATGTAAGGGTGTCTAACAGTCTTTCATCTATTGAAAATCGTTTGCATTAATTCCTCTCATTACCTTGAAGAAGGGAAGGTATTTATATACAGATTTCGCTAGGAATTAGGGGAGCGCTGCGAGTCTCTCGGTTGGTTTCTGGATTTCTTTCATGATTCGAGGTGGATTGATATCTATGATCACTTTTATATTCTCAGCGTTCACTTCGTTCCCCCAGTAAGACAAGGTAGACCCAAGAAACTTTTCAGAAGTTACTCTGAATACGCATTTCTTTGGATTTAATTTCATCTAGTACTTTCAGAGTACTTTGAAAGCTTCACCTAAGTTGCAAATATATTTGTTAGCTAATATGCTTTTGATGAGTATGTTGTCCACATATACCTCTATATTCCTACCGTTTTGTGTCTTGAATATTTTATTCATCAGTCTCTGGTATGTTGCTCCTACATTCTTCAGACCAAATGGTATGAATTTGTAATAGTATATCCCTTGGTTGATTATGAAGGAGGTGAGCTATTTATCATCGGGGCTCATTCGAATCTGGTTGTAGCGTGAATATGCGTCTATGAAACTTAACAGCTCATGCTCAGATGTTGGGTTTATGAGCAAGTCGATTATTGGTAACGGAAAGTTGTTTCTCAGACACGCTTCATTCACATCGGTGAAATCAACACATATCCGTTATTTTTTGTTACTTTTCTTGACGAGCACTACATTCAACAGCTAGTTTGGTATTAAATTTCCATTATGAAGCTTATGTCAAGCAGCTTCTTAACTTCCTCTCTCATAGCAATCAATTTTTCGATGGAATGGTTCTTCTACTTCTGCTTAATCGGCTCATATCTAGGATCAAGGTCCAACTTGTGGACCATCACTTCGGTTAGAATACCTGGCTTGTCAGTGGGTGTCTATACAAACACTTTTGAGTTTTGACTAGAAAAAGTTACCAGTTATTGACATAGGTGACCCAGTAGAGAGCTTCCGTTCTGCACCCATTTTTTGGGCTAATTCGAATTTAGTGAGATTTGGCCAGTTGATTTGCCGAACTAACCTTGTTGTAGGATAACTTCATCTTAGAGGTCAAACTCCTCAATCAGCTAATTTAGAATCGCCTGATTGACTTGGGATAAGTAATACATTTGGTTGGTAACTTAGTTCCCTAGAACCTCCCTGATATCAAATGTTGTCATGAATTTCATCTTCAGGTGTGAGATTAACGTCACTACTTTGAATGCAATTAAGTAGGGCTATCCCAGTATGACATTGTAGGCTGAAGGCAAGTCGACTACAAGGAATGTAAACATGCGAGATGCTATCTTTGGGTATGTTCCTAGTGTGACTTCCAATTATATGGTTTTCTAGACCGGCACAGATTCATTGTTCAATCCGTATAAGGTTCCATCGACCGACCTCCTTTGGTCTTTTTTCATTCCGAGCTTAAAATAGGCATTAATGTACATTAAATTTCTTGAGCTTCCATTATCAATAAAGAATCATTTCAGTTAGTAGTCAAGGAACCATCCGAAATGAATATGGATATAACAAGAGGGTCGGAATGAGGAGTAATTATATGAATTATATCATCGTTATTAAAACTAATGATATCATTTTTTTACTCCTATCATCTACTTCTTGTTGCTGGAAATCTTCTTTGGGTAGTCTAGAGCTTTATTTTTATGTAGTCTTGTTGACACCATATTCATCACTCCGTCCATAACCTAATTGTATCGCTGCTCTTACTAGCCCAATTCATCATTACTAGAACTCTTAGTGGCTTGCCCTAAGTCTCTGAGAAACTTATTGAGATGCCCTTTATGGATGAGGGTCTCAATTTCTTTCTACAGAATTCAACATTCCTCAATACTGTGATTTAGATATCAATAGTAAGAGTAATACTTAGAGTGGTCCCCTCTTTTTGGGCTCTTAAGCGGTTTGGGCCATTTAAGAAACTTCTCATTCTGGATCTATATTAAGACATTCATCTCAATGTCATTTAAGGAAGTCAGGTTCAAGGGCCTAAACTCTCTTCTGATGCTTGCTTCGTCCTCAGTTGTTTCTTAAGATCTTGAGTGGTGGAATCGTCTTCGTTGCTCTTTTTCCTACTCATTGATCTGGGATCTTGGTCTGTGCGCTCCAGCCTCTTCACTTCATTGGCATCTTCAGCGATAATATATGCGTGGGTGATGGTCTCTACCTCAAAAAAGGTCTTAAGCTCTTACTAGACCAAATATTTGAAGAATTCACCTGACTGCACAGTCGCCATAAAGAAATTCGGTTTCACCTTATTGATTAGCTTCAATATCCTCCGAGCCTCTGCATTGAATTGGGTCAAAAAGTGATTCAGACAAGTTTGACTATTACTAGATACGGACAAGGTGCTATGACTGCCTTCGACTGGATGCAAATTACAACAGGAAGTTGTCAGCCAGCTCTTAGAATGTTCGAATTGAATTTGGTTATAGTCAGTACAACTAAATTCATGCATCTCCCTTAAGAGTCAATAGAAAGTAGAGACATAAGACCGAATTGTCTAGACCTTGGAATCCCAACAGAGTAAGAAAGTGATCTAGATGATCTATAAGATTATAACTTCCGTCGTAGGGATTCAAGGTCAGCATTTCAAACTTGTAAGGGAGTTGCTACATCTTAATCTCCCTCGTGAATGGCAACCTGCTTGGGTTGGCCATATGTCTATCCATGTTTCCTCGGAATAGTCGCTGGTTGATTTTTCTGATTTTTTCCTTTACTTGGGAGGTGGGTGCAATTCTCCTAACGTTGAGAAAGGTCTTCAACTCTGAGTAGTTTGACGAGACATGCTGGACCGGCTAGCTATGGGTTCTTCTCGATTTGGTGCGGTATGAAGCTTTTTCTTGAGCTGAAGGCCTCCCTATATCTCGTGAATAGCATGGATTTCGCCGCTTTGGACTTTCATCTCGTGTTTTAAGATTCAATCGGCTCTCTTGCCAAGTGTGGGCCTTGTCACTCATGGCCTCTTGCTTCTCGAAGTCGTCAAGCTGCATAATCACCTCTTTGGTTGGTTGCTTCTTCCTCCCGTTCCTCCTTCTAGATATTGAAGTTTGAGAGTTAGAGGTAGGAGCTCCTAATGGATGTCCCTCCAATCTAGTGCAAATGGTTTGGAGGACCTTGGACATGGTATCCACTTGGGCCACCATTGCCTCCACCTTTACATTTGTGGCTTGTCGAGCATTTCCATAACTACTCACGATTGGGTCGTCGCCATGTGACATGACATCTTTAGCCAGTATGATTGTTTGGGTCTTAGTGTTGGCTATATTTCCTGCTTTCAATTGAGTGATTTGATTATTGTCGTTCCCATAAACAGCACTAATGATGTGTCTTATTGACTCAAATTGTTATATGAATTAGGGACTTGCCTCACTGCGCCTGGATGTTCAAATAGAAATATATTTAGTTTTCGTAATTCAAAATTTAGATCCTGGACATCACAATAAGATATATTTAACCTATGGACGAATATGCAAGTATACGTTTCATACTTGTTTAAGTACTAGCAATGAGATTCCCCACTATCATGCTAAAAATAGCTAGAATTTTCAGAAGAATATGCCATTCGTTTGATGAGAAATAAGAGGTATACGGAATTAATTTTTCGATATATCATCTGATACTCAAATCGAAAATTTTTCTACTAAATAGAAAAAGATGCTTGGAAATGAATACAAGAATGTAGAGTGGATGAGAATGAGTATTTGTTTAGAGAATAATGTTCCATTTAGTGAACTCGTTTGGTAGAGCGGCTTTAAATAATACATTTGACTGTTGGAGTGGTTTTAGTAGTTGTGCACTTGACTGTTGGAATATTTAACTTTGTTTTTATTTTTGTCCTTTGTTCTTGACATTATCTAATCCTCCCCTTCTTTATGAGAGAGAGAGTTTATTTACAGTGAGAGGCATCATTTGGTTTGCAGGCTTCTAAATTAATGTGTGGGTATGGTGTCTCTTCAGTGATAATAGGCGTTACTTGTTTGGGTAATAGTCACTTTCATTCAATGACTAGATCGTCTGACTTCTAACTGTTGGGATTGGCGCAGCTACCCATTGAAGCAGTTCATTTAGTGCTCAATTATAATCCTTTAATGCGTGACAATTCAGATCATATCCCTTGATTCAACCGTTGTACCATTTGCATCATGGGTTTAGAGACATCTTCCATTGGACTATCGTCATCTGAGCCTCTTACTTGTCCATGTGGTGGATTTGTACTGACCTGATTCAGGCCATACCCATTGGTTTGATAATTGACATCCAAATGGTCTTTTGATCACCGAATTTCCGAGCACACTCACTAGGCATACTAGATTGCCGATTGACACTCACTTAATAATAAGGTA
>JAODPA010118384.1:0-18539 GCA_025585075.1 Nepenthes mirabilis | reverse complement strand
GAGAGGAGGGGTGGAGAGAGGCGGTGGAGCTAATCGTCGTTAAAGGTCACAAGCTTGAAGCTGATTTGATTAAGGAAAAAACAGAGAGGAGAGGTATGTTTGCAGCAGAGAATGGGTTGAAAGGCGATCCGAGGCTTCAAGCCATTTCTGACGCTATTCGGGTCATCCCTCACTTCCCAAAACAAGGTCTCTTTCTCTCTCTTTGCGCCTGTATTCCTGCTCTGTTGAATCAATTTTCAAGTTTTTTTTTTTCTGTTTGCCCTGTTTTTGTGATTGATAACAATAACAGGGATAATGTTCCAAGACATCACGACGTTGCTATTGGACCACAAGGTCTTCAAGCACACCGTCGACATCATTGTTGATAGATACAGAGACATGGATATCTCTGTTGTCGCTGGTACTCTTTCCCTCCCTCTGTTTTTTCTTTTTCTTTTTCAGTGCTTCCGGCTGGGTTTTTGTCTCTGTTATTGATTAATTTATGGGTAGAAAACTTCAGCCTTCCCCTGTGTGGATTTTTTATGGGTGGTTGATTAGAAGATGTTTCTTCCCCTGTGTGTGTGTGTCTTTCCCTTTCTCTGTCACTAATACAACCAAAGAAGAAGGTTTGTGGAAGTCATATTGAGGATTTGATTTTGGACAAATGTGGTCTCGTAAGTTGTCGCTGTGGACCAGTAAAAATGAGGAAGCTTGATTTCAGTTCTTCATTTCAGTTTTCTACTTGTCTCTTTATCTCGTCTTCTATAACATCTAAATCTTCTATTATCGTTTCTTTTACTTGATCCTCTTGTCCTTTTTAGAAATGTATTATTTTCTGGGTTTGTTTTCTCATTTAGGTGGCAAATCTCGGTTCCTTTCCCCTGTTTTTAGTTTTTTTCACACACCCCTCCCCCCCATTTAACAGAATTCAGGGGAGCTCGATCTCATCGGGATTAAATTAAGTTATTTTAAAATAATTAAATTATAATAAAAAAAAGATAATTAAAATTAAGAGAATAATGATCTTATTTCTTTAAGAGATATAGCCTCCTCAATTCTCATTTAGCACTAATAGAGTCAGAATTACCTAATGAATTACTGAACTTCTGGAATTATCATCTCAAAATTGAATAAATCATTTATCAATATGACGACAAATCAAGCTCAATCAAAGAAATTTCATGGGGTTATCTTTTTAAATGAATAGCCACATTGGCCCTGGTGCGGCAAGAAAACAAATCATATAAAAGATAAAGGAGGCGCCCACAAAAAGTATCCTAATACATTGAGCCTTCAAGTTATGGGGCTTGAGAGTCAAATATATGTAATTATATCATTGTCTTATATAAAGTATGTTTTAAGGCTAATCACAGAGACTTCTAGATCACAATGGAATCCGACCTAGAGAAAAGCGTTCTCTTGGATCCAGATCACAGTGCTGCAATCAAATATTTCATATTAAACGGGACAGAAATGTGAGTTACTCTACCCTTTGATGTCTGTAGAGAGGCTACTTTTTGTGATTGTCGGCCTAAAATCTGTGTTATATGGATCAAATGGCTTCACTATAATAGATGTATTAAGCATTACTTGTGATTATTAATACTGGCATGTTTGATTGTAGAAATAGAGAAGGAATAATAATAAGCTTTTTAGGAAATAGAATTAGGGAATCAATATTCTTATGCTCGGTTGGTTGCTGCGAAAGGTTAGAATTAAGTTGAGAATTAATTGAATTGTCAAATACATGTCAAAACAATAAGAGCAATGAACAAAGGATTAGTGTGAAATGAATCTTTACCTTTTCCCAAAGGGAGAGAATCCAATGAATCACTAGCACATTTCTATGCCGGCCTGCTGCCACCACCATCATCTTGTGGCTGCCACCAGACCACCTCATAAGTTGCAACAGTTATTTTTGTCCGGAAATAGTATTTCATGGGAATTAGGAATAATAAGTAAACCTATGGGATATGGTTTTACTTCTTACTTATTTTTGAGGAACTACAATTCACACAATAATTGCTACTCCACTGAGAGTAAGTCTGGAATGGAAATTCTATTTTTCTCTTAGAGTTCTATAATTTTGATTCTCATCACTGCAGCCTCTTAGATTCCAAATTTACCTGCAGGAGTTGAGGCTAGAGGATTCATGTTTGCTCCATCGATTGCTTTAGCTATTGGTGCAAAATTTGTCCCCTTGCGTAAACCAAGGAAATTACCAGGTATCCAACTTCATAGTCGAGTTCTATGTTAGCTAAAAACCCCAAACAAAACATGACTAAATCATCTCCATATAGCAAACTTGCTTGTGTTAATGATTTGAAGTTCAAAGCTTTCTGTCTTCATTTTTTTTTTTTTTTTTCAATTTGTGGGGCAGGGGAGGTGATATCCGAGTCTTATGTGCTAGAATATGGAACGGACTCCCTGGAGATGCATGTTGGCGCAGTCCAGCCTGGGGAGCGTGCCCTGATAATTGATGACTTGGTTGCCACTGGTGGGACTCTCTTTGCAGCTACTAAGCTTCTAGGTAAAGTTCCTACTTCCTGCCTCAATCGATCTGGGTTTTGATTCCTTCATTCACTATCACTTGATGCCCAGGATCTCTCTCTAACTCTTTCTATTGTATGCTAATTTTCATATCTATATGCTGGTATCTAGAACGATTGGGGGCAGAAGTTGTTGAATGTGCCTGTGTAATCGGTTTGCCAGAAGTCAAGGTAACTTTTCTAATGTCCTAATTGTTATCATATAAATGTTTATGTTTTTATGGAGTTGTTCTATATCTTTTACATTGATCTTTCCCCAGTCCTCACAACATTGGAGCTTTGTGCATTGGGATGATCTTTTTTGAATTACCCAATAGCTTATATTGACTAAGATTATTGTCTTTTGATGAAGTTTTCAATGCCATTGGTAGTGCTTTTGGAATCTCAAGCCTGACTTGCGTTTTTTGCTGATTGCTCATTAAGGAAAAATTCAGGTTAAATGGTAAACGACTTTATGTGCTAGTGGAGCCTCGGCAGATGGAAGATTGCTGTTAAGGTACATTGCCGTTCTTCATCTCACTATTTGTCCAAGAAAGGGCTAGCCACAAAAAAAGAAAGATTAGAAAGGAATAGCAGATTATTGATTCAAGACCATGATTTTTGGACATTATTAGAAGAAATTTTGCCAATTAGACTACCCGTTAGTAGCATGTTGAAGCTAAAGCTGATTTTCTACCATCAGTCTTCCGACTCTGATTCCATTTCTCTGGTGCCCATTTGCTGTATAGTGTCTTATTCTTCTTGCTTGTACATCCTTTGTGCCCTATATTCCTACGTTACAACCCCCCCTCCCCCCCCCCCCCACCAAAAAAAAAAGCACTGCAGCAAGGCCCACTCATAATCATCCGTATTGGAACGCCCTAGCGGCTGACACAGGCACTTAAAGAGTCAGGGCTACAATGATGGGAGATTGTACGATCATGATTATGAAAGAGAAATGTTTAGCGATACTTTAGTATACTGTGACTCCATTTATACATCTATATTTATTTATGTGGATGATAGCGTATATAAATGGATGGGAAGTCGTTAATCTGAGAGTAAATCAAGGATGTATAAAGGCTGTTATCTTTTTCTTCAATCATTTCAACTGATGAGACTTTTTTGTTCTTTCTTTTCTTTTTTGTGAGCAAAAAGAGTGATAAGTATTGGGACACATGATAGTGTATACAAATGGATGGGAAGTCGTCAATCTGAGAGTAAATCAAGGATGTATAGAGGCTGTTCATTCTAAAGCCATCTTTTTCTTGAACTATTCAACTGATGAGACTTTTTTGTTCTTTTATTTTTTGAGAGAAAAAATAGTGATAAGGATTGAGAAGCATATCTCATTGTCATTGTTGTGCTGGACCTTCTTTTGAAGGTGATAGACAACTACAAGGGAGATATTAAGAAGATTTGATTGAATTTAAATCTTTATCCTAGCCATCTCACTATCAAAGTTGTGTTTGGCTTTTTCATGGTGATAGCCAACTAAAAGGATATGGAAGCCTGAGAAAACTTGATTGCTTTAAACTCTTTTTAGTGTAGCTGGAGTCAAAAGGTGGGGGGCTTGTACTAAAGTGATCATTGAATCGGCAATTGTAGGTTTTCCTAAGTTTGAACAACTCTATAGTCTAATTCTGTTTAGCGTTGTTTTTTAAATAGTTTTTTGGAAAAAAAATTGACAAAATGACTAATTGAGATGTTATTTTTTCGTAGTTCTCGGAAAAAGAAAAATTGTAAGTCAAACGATTCCTAAAAAAATTAATTGAGATGATAGTGTGTAGTTTTTAACAATATTCAGTTTTGTTTTTACCATAAAACTACTTTTGTATATTTCAGCTTTACATCCTTTTTTTTTTCAATTAAGGCACAGTTGTCAACGTCATGTTTGGAATCCCAAATAGTTTGCCGATAATGAGCCAAAAAAGAAAGACCAAAACCAAGAAGTTGATTGGCCAAACGTACGGCATCTTATTCTATTGATCGATTGTGGGGTATTTCTGAAAATTTTTAAAATTTAAGTTTGTGTAAAAAA
Organism: Nepenthes mirabilis; assembly: GCA_025585075.1. NCBI lineage: Eukaryota > Viridiplantae > Streptophyta > Magnoliopsida > Caryophyllales > Nepenthaceae > Nepenthes > Nepenthes mirabilis. The sequence continues at coordinate 13,991 of JAODPA010118384.1, read as the reverse complement.
ATAGCCCATCAACTTTTAGAGAATCGACCGAGCGTTTTCTGATATTTATATTTCTAATTTCTCTTCAAGAAGTTTCGTAAGTTAGATATACTATGCTTGCATTTCTAAATTGTATCTTGTATTTTTTCGACGTTTTGCCTTTTCAGGTTGGGCGATCAGGGTGAAGTTTATTAGAATTTTTCACTACCAAAATTGGAGTTTCAAGCACAAATTTGACCTGTGGAAAGATGTTCACCTACCCCCAGTTTCTAAATCTTGTAGTTCTGGAACAAATTGACATTATTATTGGTTGTAGTAAGATCTTTGAAAAATTTTTGAAGACCTCATTGATGGAAATGTTGATTCTATGTTTATTTTTTTCGAGAAGTATCACTAATTGCTTTGTCTAATTAGGTAACAGTTTTGCCTTGATATTGTCATTCATAAATTGGAGTTTCAAGCACAAATTTGACCTGTGGGAAGATGTTCACCTACCCCCAGTTTCTAAATCTTGTAGTTCTGGATCAAATTGACATTATTATTGGTTGTAGTAAGACCTTTGAAAAATTTTTGAAGACCTCATTGATGAAAATGTTGATTCTATGCTAATTTTTTTCGAGAAGTATCACTAATTGCTTTGTCTAATTAGGTAACAGTTTTTCCTTGATATTGTCATTCATAGATCTGGTCCGAGAAGCTGGGAAGCCCTAATCCACAAAAATAGCAGACGTAAAACAAAATTATTGGGCATTTGATTTCTCATCTTCAACAGCATCTAACATGACATTGCCTCAGTTCCCGGTTTTCTTATCCAAGGCTAATAGATTGATAGGTTAATGAGTGAATGGGAACAATCTAGGGGGAAATCATTCCAGCATAATGACAATTGGCTAACAATTAAACATGCCTATTCTCATTTACGGATCCAATATGCCGCTGAGAATCAGCCTTAGACAAAGAAATTGGGTTTAAATGAATGCAAATTCAACGGGAGAATGCAGTATTTACGTAGGAAAGGAAAAAAGGGATGTATAAGGGGAGCAAAATAACAAAGCTCGTATTTGATTTACTGAAAAAATTACACAGCTTATATAGAGCGATAGGCACTATGGAGGGATGATTCCAATATACATAACATGCTTAAACTTTATGCTTCGGACAACCGTTCTAATGCAGTTTCTGTTGATAAATTTTCCTTTCCATCCTCAGTAGCAATATCTGTACTATAAGCAGAACGTATGAAGAAGTTTACCTGCTTCCTCAATTTAGCATTGTCGATGAAGATATCTCTTAGCAATTTTCTCAACTCAACATCCATTACCTTCAAATCATCAGGGATGCCGTGTTGAGAAGTATCATATTGAGCAAAACTCTGTGCCTGTACAAGTTTATTAGAAAATAGTAAATAGTAGAAAAATGGATTTTCATATGCATTTTCGTAGCAGACAAATGGATTTCCATAGCTAAAATGTCTTCTATAATACAAGGGCCTGACGACTTAAAATTTAGAAAAGAGCAAAATGAAACCCAGATTCATAAAAATCAGTTTAAGTACCTCAGAAAAAAGATGATCAATCTGGTTGTCAGATTTTGTTAAGAGATCTAGAACACTGGACATCGTGGAAGAATCTGTTATGAAATTATCATCTTTTATGACTTCAGTGTTGCACTCCCGTAGCTGAGCGTGAAGAATTTCACATTCATGTATTAGCTTTCTCCTTGCAGCCAATATGGGCTCAAATATCTCTTTTTCCTGCTGCAAAACCTTCTGAAACAACATAGCACGTCTCAGCTACACTAAAAAGAATGACAGAGGGCAAACGAAGATCATCAAGGAAGCAAAGCAATTTCAAGCAGAAAAAGAACTAGATACAACAGTGAGGGCATCTTTCATAAGCAGTTGGAGTTAAGGGCACAAGGGTAATACATTAAGTGGTTAATTGCACTCATTCAACTTGCTGTTGCCTGGTTGAAATCTGCAATCAAATTGAACCAATTGCAGTTGCAGTCGACTTTATGGTAGTGAGCAGAGGAATTGTGACTGCTAATGACAATGGACAGCAGGAAGGTGGTGATATGGCAGTGAAGTTGACAAGGTGGATAAATAGTGGCAGAGGCAGTGGATATTCATAGCACCGGACACAGTCACTGGTGTACAGGTGGAAGATGGAAAATGCAGAATCGTCGGCACCAGAGGTGGGCCAGTGGAGAAAAGTGATGGGTAGTGGAGATGACAACAACAACAATAACAACAAAGCTTTAAGTCCCAGTATATGCAGAATAGAAAAGGCATCTACTTGGAGACTAGGTGGACAAACAATATAGAGACTTAGTTACACCATTTCTCTCTTTACTGTTTTGTCCATCTCTCTAGGACCATCCCTCCTATTCGTTTTAATATTGACATCCACTTATGAGGGGATGGCTTGCTCACACACGCATGAAAAACATCTAATTCTAAAACTAGCATAACTGGGTTCACAGTGTGATGAAATGCCATAAAGAGTAACATTTTCACTTTCTCTAGCCAGTATCAAACATGCTAAATCAGAGTGTTTTTTTAATATATCATAATGGATGACTCCATTGTTCATAGTCAAAAAGAGGAAAGATAAAATAACGAGTCTAAGTTAGTATTCATCTATTTGCACAAAGTAAAGGCACAAGATTACTTCCAAGTTTGAAGGTTTTGACTTCTTCGGGACGGAGCCATACAACTATAATACTTAGTTAAACAAAGCTGCTAGCCTAAATTGTATCAACATAGGTCAGCTATGATAGGTGAATAATGCAGTGGTGGACCACAAAAGCATAGTTTATAAAATAAAAGACAGCTATTGATGACTGAATGAATCGGTCCACCAGAGTAAGAACATCAACAAGGCAATACAGATGTTGGCGCACAGCTTTGTCGGCCAATGGGTTCTCTTTTCTAGGCGCGTCTACAATTGGTTGCAAGATAGGGCGCAACCCAGCATGGGGAGTCAGAACAGAAAGCAATAGTATTTTCAAGACGTTATATTTCATAATTATTAAATGCAAAATGTTTCTTTCGTTCATTATCATTCCGAAAAGTGAACTTTCCAGGTGCATCATCATATCACCATAAATCATACACTAGATTTTGCACGACTTTATATTTCATATATATCACACAAGTCAACTTCCGTGCATCCCATTAATATCACCATATGTAAGGGAGACAAGTATAACAATCTCTCAAGATTAAGAATCCAAGTGTGATAATAGCATAAAACCAAAGCACTATGAAGCTGAAGAATTTTCATCTGCATCAAAACTTCAAGAACAAAAATGTAGTCCCATATGGAAAGAAATTTGGTGCTTGTGCTGTAGAAATGACCGGGAAAATATTAGAAAGAAAATACCTCCATTTCAGACTTTTCCTTCAATGATTGTGTGAGCTGCTGTTGCAATTCATTTTTAGATCTTCTCAGAGATTTCACCTCTTTGACAAGAACCTTGACATCCAATTTAGATTTCACTTCTAGTTCCTCATGTTGTGAAAGTAAGGTATTGAGCTTCTCTTTAGTAGCATACAACTCCTGCAATAATTCATCCTTCTCGTGAAAGGAAGATGAACTCGAGTCTGGGTGTGGCTTGTCATCCTGAAACAGTCTCACATAGTTCATTATATAATTATTGAACTGATGAAAGGAATTATGAGGATGACAACGTTGAAGCAACAATAGAAATTGAAGGAACCTCCTGAGACTTCAATCTGAATTCCATTTCCAATGACTTCCGTCGTAGTTCCTCCATGTCCCACTGCATTTTCATAACTCTTTCCTTCTCAAATAAGAGAGCCTGCTGCATGCTTTCTTTACTTTTCTGTTTGGTAATTTCAAGTTCAACTTCCAAGTCTTTGACCTGGACAGAACCCAGCCCATATGAACCTCACAAATTATATATATTGCATGACAGACACGGCATGGAAGTAATTGCAATCAACCCAAAAAAATAAAAAGACATGGAAGTAATTATTTACTCGGGCACCTTGGTTGTAAGGTACTCTTTCACGGCGATCTCCTGGTTCAATCTAGTTAAAAGATCTTCCATATCTGTCTTTGCAGTGATTAGTCTGCGCTGCATAATCACAAGAACTCTATTCAATTTAGGGCGGTGATCCACTGGAAGAACTATTTGGGTACCATTTGCAAAATGTGATTCAAGGCCACCACAATTTCCCATTGTTCTTGAAGTCACAGCATCCGCAGGGAGGTCAAGAGAGTCAAGAGACACTTCACCAAGAAAGTTAGTTGACCATGAATTTGACATTTCACTACCTCTATATGAACCCATGTCACTCTCTATACTCTCATTTGAGTGCGTTTGGGCATGGTTAATTTCCTTGGCTGTCTCTGCTGCTTCAATTAAAGTATCCAAACCATCTCCAGCCAGAAAGGCTGCTTTTGAAGAGTTCCCATTATCTGTAATCTGGCTTGTGTGTGTTTTCATACTTGGAAGACCTTCCAGCTGATCCAGAATAGTTTCTCCCATTAGGAGCCCCTCATCAATGTTTGACACCCCATACCTGACCAGCTTTTCTATGGGATTTTCCAAATTATCATCCAATGTTAGGTCTTCCATGCCAACTTCAGAACTATCATCCCTTCCTAAACTAAGAGTTCCAAGCTCTGAAGTCTCATAAACTGTGTCACTGCCATAATCTGACATGATTGATGTGCTATAAGTATGAGCAGGTAGGCTTGAGCTTGCATTAAATTGGGTTGAAGAAAAGGTGTTATTAGAATGAGGATTCATTTCTGGAAGTTGCTGTTTTGCTTCCTGGAATGCTGAAAATATCAACATGGAAAGACAGAGAAACTTCAAATAATGGCAAGTTAGGCAATTAAATGGACTAAAAAGTACTTAACAAACAATGAAAACATTGCATGCATTATTTTCTCAACTATTCATTATTTTCTCAAACATTTCAGATAAGCATGGAATGATTTTCTATACATTGGATGACCACTTAGAAGGCGATATGAAAGGCCAAAACGGATGAAAATATCAATATCGGCATTGTAATCATATTGATATCGAATATATTAAATAAAAAAATTTTCTAAAAATCATATTGACCATTATATCGACTAATTAGCTGATATTTTTAATATTGGCTAATATATAAATATATGGTGATATTGTTGCGGTATTGGACGCCTTGATATTAATAAATATTAATCAATATGTATTGTATCATTTGATATTTTCATCAATGCCAAATACATTTTATGCATGGAAGAATAACACCTACAAGTCCTAGCAGCAGCTTCTAACTCAAGAAAGGATGCTACTGTCACATTCCTTGATATATCGATGTCAGAAAGTAGCTTTGTCATCCACTCCTCCAAAGAGCACCTTCTCTTCAACAACAAAAGCCATTTTAATTGTGAGTGATAGTCAATATAGGAATTTGCAAAACAAAGTGCAGTTATTGTTGCAGTGCAAACAATCAAAAGACTTTTTCACATCATAAAATACTATCAAAAGTCGAAAAGAAGTTTGGGGTCCCATTGAGGGTACTCACAAAAACTGACATTTCCTCACTATGCAAAAAAAAAAAAAAGGCTTGGGAGCCAGTTAATGATAGTTTGAAAGCATCATCATCAAATATAATGCATCTCAAGTCTACGCAAATTGAAGGCAAAACTAAATAAATGCTCAGAGATTCCTAGAGCTCCTCCACTTTTAGTGGTACTTCTAGCAACAAAATACCAAAAATTAAAAAAAAAAAAAGATGGAGTAAAAAAAATTGTTTCCCGGAAAATTGCATACCAGGAGAGTAGCAGGACCATTAGACTTCAAGATCTGAGGTTGAAAAGGGGAATACACAGTTGTGCTTCAATAGTTTAATAATCCTTTTTTTCTTCTATTGAAAAAATAAGGAAAGAGTGGTTTAAAATAAACTTCTTATTTTACTAACCACCCTCCCCCACTCCTACCCATCAAAGAAAAAGAAACAAGAAAACAGAAAAGCTTGAGTGGGCTGTAATTCTCCAGTAAAGTATATTATCAGGAAACAAGAACAAATAATGCAAATGCACCTAATGGAGAGTCCTCAGGAATCGACCCTGGGATATAGACTTGAAAAGGTGTCATTTAATCAGGCATGTTAGAATATATCAGCAGCTGTCTCCATCAAGATCCACCCGGATGTAGAAGCAAGAATAAACTTGCAGGTTCATCAAATTTAAACAGAACCGGCAGAAAAAGTAAAAGATCAGGTTAAGCACATTTCTAACCTCTTCCAAGAGTGCCCTACTTTTCATTCGCAAAAGGCCTTTTGGAGGGGCAGATGGGATACTTTTCATCGGTAATGCCTTTTTGAGCTGCAGAACACAGTGAGAAAAAGACATCCACTGAACATTTCTTAAATGTCCAATTAAATTTCTGAGTGACTATTTAATCTTTATATATATGGAGATAATAAATTCCATCTGTTTCCACCGGGGCAGAAATGTAGGAGGACAAGATTAATCAGACATAACTGGAAGAGTAAATGCAAAAACAATTAATTTACTTACATCAGAAAATAACTTAAGGAAATCATTGAATCTTCTCAATACTCCCCGTGTTGTGGTCACACCTTCAGGTGATTGAATACCAACCTGAACCCTGTAAAACTGTCCCATAGGAATGTTAAGTAGGAGCACAACAAAGCTCAACATATCTGATCTAAGACAACAAGCGGAAGTAAATGTTAATGCAGTTAATCATCAAGAAATGAAATCGTATCTTCCAGAAATTCTATACCTTATAATCATACAGAAACAACTCAGGCGACATTTTTCTCCCTCATTCTTTAATGCAACAGTTTACTTCACACAAAAATCTTTTACATATTGATTGTTAGCCCTTTTCTTTCACAAATCCCTTCCCTAGGTCCACTGCAGGATAAGGGATGGTATTACATAAGTAATGCAACCTTGTTGGTTCTAATCATGCTCTCCTTCCATCTAAGAATAATTAGTTAAAAATGATTCCATAATTGGTAAAACTAAATTTCAACTCCATACCCATTCCTTAATGCTGGAAAAATACGTTGATATCACCATGTTGTTGATTTCTTTAAGAGCAAGAGATTAACAATCAATGACTTAGAGGCATCAAATTCAACCCCATGAAATGCTTTGCTTCCAATAGTTGAAGAGATTTACCAGAATAAATGCTGTCATCATTTCTCTAGAGAAACCAGGTGATGTACATTCGATGTGACAAATTAGCAATTAAACTGACAGCAACAAGTATTCTGATATAGCTTTGTCAGCTGACCAACGGGGGGATTTTATAACAATTGAGTAACTTAGTCAACTCAGATTTAATTTGCTCAGTATGCACTTAGAATGGATTTGTTTTTAATTAACCAAAAAAATTCTGTATGCTCTTCCGTATAATGTATGTCAGGGAAATCTATGGAGATTTTGAGAAACAATGTAGGTACCCAAAAATTATAGTTCAGTTGATCAACAAAATGTGCCTCATCAACTTTCAAGGACCCAAGTTGTCGGGGTAACCATTCCACCTAAATCCCTGATGGTGCATCCATTTCAGTCTCTGCCCCAGAGATTTGAGGTGATAAGAAGATTGATAGTGACCTTATTCTCTAGCATAGTAAACTACTCTGTCGTTACGATGAAGATGCACATAGAGCTTAAAATATCTCTACATTCAAATCTTTCCTCCAGATTCCCCTTAGGATGGATGAAAAGGGAGAGGATAATTTTTACCCTGCTTCACTACCATGGAAAATGAAGTAAATACCATAGGTAGCAACAGACTGCAGAAAGGGTGGGGCAAAGGGAGGGGTCTTTGTTCCCGACCATTTCCTAAACCCTTCCATCCATCTCCATGAAGTGGATCGAACTAGAAGTCCACCTCCGCTTCCATGAGGATATGTAGAGCTCTACTCTCCCCTTCACATCCTCCAAAACTGCCTAATCACAATCCATTCTACCGCATAACATATGACTACATGAACAAAACTTGGAAAATATATTGTCTAATGCCTATACAACTTGTTCTTCAAAAATGAAAGTTACAGTGTTACGTGCTGCTCTTCCTAACACTAATGCTAGTTCTACTCCTAACGGCGCTTATTCCTCCAACGATAATTCAACACTTTTCCTTCTTCTTTGATATCAAGTGTTAAGTGTACCTATATATTAGCATAAGATCAAAAAGAAAATTATTAGCTGTGGTTGACATAGTCAGGGAATCAAGTAGAATAGCCACCTATGGTTGATATCATAAAATTCCATCATAAACCAGTATTCTGTTAATTTAAAAAAGTTGATTTTGGTACAACATGCTATATATATGCAGTTATTCATAGAATGTAGGGTAATCATAGAAATAAACAATTTGGTCAAGTGGATCACGTACGGCAGGAGGTGATGAAGCTAGGCTCCACCTCATTCTCATCACCAAACATGTTTTACCATGTGCCCAACACCATCTACTCGTCCACTTCATGTCCTTCAAACAGGGTAAAAAGTAGACCAGGGAAATCTCCAGCAGGTGTGGAGAAAATTGCCATCCCTAAATATTATTTCACAAGAAATCATGCTTTACATTGATGGCGCAATGAATTATATAGAGTTCATCTTTGCTGCAGAAGTATAACTTTCAGATCATACTTTGCTTCTGCAGTTACTTTACCAAGAAGGCTAATAAATGCTGACAGAAGCTTCCTAGTTGTTTTTTTCTAATAGATGTAATTGTATTCACTAATGTCCACTGTACATGAGTTTATTTCTCTACTTGCCACCTAGCTAGATATGCTAAGAATGTCCAATTGGCATCCAAAGTCTGCTACGTTGAACTAATCATGTCAGGTAGAATCATTACTCATTTAATGTTACATACGACGTCAGCCCAAATAGGAGATAGTGCAGTTTTGATCTACTAATGTTATGGTCCTAATCAACCTAAGAAAGGGGATGAATAATTTTTAAACAATAACTTTAAATTAGCAAAATTTGTGCCTTAATCAAATTTTGATTTAGTTGAACAAGAATGCCTTAAGCATGCAATGATTTGATAAAAAGAGTTGGAAATGAAATACCTAATACAATATTCCATACAGGTTCAGCATTGCTCGTGTCCTGTCACACTTAAGAGTTGAATCTAGTATACCCACCTTTCTTTAATGGTAAAATATCAAACCTTACAAATAAGATACCATCTTTTCTCTCAAAGAAAAAGCATGCAAATGATAGGGAAACACTTAGAGACGATTTCTCCACAAAGTTGAAAAATAATTTTTTTCCTCTCAACAAATGCTTGGCTGAATGGTTCAGACGGGTTGAGATCTTTTGCTTGTTTAACTAGCCAATGAGAACCTTGGAGTGTAGTCTTCCTAATGCACACTTCTTCAAACTTATTCAAACTTCACATGTTGTCTTCCTTGATCATTCAACGCTACTAATGCCATGCCAACTTTAAAATTTCAAATTCCATTGAATATGTTTGGCAGACTTTCAACATATCTCCTACATTATGCTCAAATATGAATATGTTTCTCATAATCAAAACAACTAATGAAATCTTGGGCTACATATGTGTCTTTGTGGACACCTACTCTTTTTTTCAATTATGAAACAGAGGGGATAGTTGAGTAAGACACTAACTGGAAAAAGGGATGGGTAGAATAAGAATACATCATCAACACAGTTGGAAGCCCTTGGGATCGGCCTTGAACACAGCTTCTCCGAAATGTGAGGTGAGATTATGCAGATTTAGCCTTTTATAGACTCCACGATGTAGAATCCTGATTGCCCTTTGTTAGATTTTAGAGGTACTTCATTGTCAAACAACTATATGTGTTCTATTTTAACCAACTCATTTTGACCTTGAATCACACCTTCAATATCCTTTATTTATCAAGTTCGAGGTTTACAGTAACAAAGCAATTAGATTTGAGAATTTCTCGATAATTAGTGCCTAATTGTTTATACTCTTGCCTAGAATTGCTGAAATCATAATTCCTATATCATGTTCTACTCTTGCTTGTTAGACCTTTCATCCAAAACTCTGTCTACTATTTTAAGTCTAACTCTGACTTACCTCATTTTCATATACAAAGACAATATTATCAACAAATAACAAATACATATAACCACATCCTCAACATGTTAAGAAAATTCTTGCTTATTTGACTCTTCATCCAAAAAGCTAGTGAGTCGTGCTCAATTTCAACTTTAGATTTGTCTTGTCTTTGTTTTCATATATCAAGACAATGTCATCAACAAGTAATATATCCCACAAAGCTCTTCTTCAACAAATTAGGAAAGTTAATGCAACACATATCCTGATGAAAACCTATATATTGAGTCATGACACTTAGACACTATTAGCTGTCCATCAAACATACTCTGAGCAGCTATTGAGCAACCCTATTCAGTAGTGCTTAAATTTTCTGCACTTAAAAATTTCAGCAAAGTCCTTCCCTCACATCTTCTAAAGTTTAACAGCAAGTCCACACCTCTTGAATTTCAGAACTACTATACTAATATGTATCTTTCCATGCAATGTTTCTGAAACCCACCATAAAACCTGCCTCTATATCGTTATAAACCTTCTCTAAATCATACAAAAATCATATCAGGTCCCTTTCCCTTTTCCTTTCCCTAATCCACTAACCTGCATAATAAATATCAATCCTAACTAGCCATCATACATCATGCTGTGCATTATTTGAATACTATATCTGCCCCCCTGAAAAGGAAGGATACAGAAAAGTATAAACCATACAGAAAAGACAAGATAACTAGAAGGGTTACATTCAGAAAAATGCTTTTAACTTCCCGGTGTAATCCGCTCCTACAAAAGAGATGCTGCACCTCAAAACAGATGAAGTCATAACCCTCTGAAGCTGCACATCATTCAAGTGAAACATGGGCTGGTGCAGTTTAATTTGGTTTGACTTTAAACACAATACAGGATCATGATATCAGCTGTTCTATAACCAATGATTTTATTTTTTTGATTTTATGCATAGGCTTTCGATAGTTGAGATTAAGTTAAATTTTGATATGCATTGAATGACATTAGAAACTTCTAAAGAACAAAAGCTACATAGTATTCTCATCTCCAATTTTCATTAAACCAGTTAAAATGCTCCATGACAAAATTCATCAAAAAGTGCAACAAACAAGTAACTACAATCAATGAGGATACATGTTCCAGTCTGTCCTTCCTTTTATTCACCTTTTTCTTTGGCAGCTAGCTAATAAGCAAAGGAAAGACAACCAGAAGAATGAAAAACAACATCTAACCCTTGGCACAGATAAACACTGGAGAGTCATTCAATTTCTGTACCACTACAGGATCTGAAGCACTTGATCTTGATTTTGGAAGGGCTATCCAAGAAGGGATCATGACGCAGTAACTCCATCCAGTGTGATGATCATGAGGCCACAAAGCGTCCCGGCCATTCTATACATTTTGAACAAAAGCTTCCATTATAAAACATTTAGAATAAAAATTTCAAATATCTAACATCAATCAAAATGCAGATTGACTCAGTCAGATGTTTGGTCAGGAATAAATGCTTCAAGCACAGGGTACTGGAACGTTGCCAGGGAGGAAAATAGCAGCATATAGTTTCTTTATATCTTCATGACAAAGCCACATGACAACATTAGCGATTGGTTTCTACAGCTTCTAATAGAGTAACAACAAACAGCAAAAGCATGTTCTTCCCCACCCCTTCAAAGTGAAAGGAAAACGTCAGCATGTTTGTTGGGCATATCCAGAGATATATTGTGGAAGTTCTCCAAAATAAGCAACCACTTCTTCAAAAACATAACCTTTAATAGCTTCAGACTTGAGTTCAGAGATCAATAGAACCCGATGCTCAAACTTTTCCAAGCTATTCAAATCCAAGTCCCAAACTTATACTTTCCACATTCTCAGTAATGTTAGGTTTTGAGTCACTTCATTATTGATACTACAACAAACGGACGGGTCATCTGAAGGACGCACAATGTTCATGCGTGAAACGCTTAGGCGGAGAAGTCAAGCAAGGGTTGCGCAATGTCCATGCAAGGGTCGGTCAAGATCGCCCGAGCGACAAAGGACGCAAAAAGGTCGCGCAATGTTTGTTCGATGGCCGATGGTCAATCAAAGGTCATCCGAGTGGCACATGACAAGCACTTGAAGAGAACATGTGCATTTTTTGCCCAAATGAATAGCGCCTGCGGGATGCTTGTGCGCTGTTTATCAATTGAATCCACACCAGATGCGCGCCTGAGGGGTGTTCGTGTATCAACACTGTTATAAATTCCCTGATACGATTTTAGGATATCCAAATCATTTTATATTACAAGAAGCACTGCACTAAGAGAGAAAAGAGAGAATAAATATGAAGAGGTTTGGCATCCGGTTGAAATTCGATTCGAATTATATTCTTCACCAAGATCAAGTATATTGCTTTAGTGTTATTTTCTAGAACGTATTATTATTTGGTTGTTCATTTTTCTAGGTATATTCTTTTCTTATAAGTTACTAGATGTGTTAAGGGTTATATTTAACCAATCATTCGCTCAAAATGTAGTGAAGAGATTTAAAAAATAATTATTTTTATAACCGGTTACTTTTATAGTGGATCTATTTAAAATTTGTTATGTGACTTTTCCTTTAACTTGAAAAAGTTTTCTATATTAAAAATCGTTGTGTAACATTGTATTCCTTATGTTGAAGTATTTGGTGGTTGACGTTTAACAGAGTTTCGAATTTATTTCACTGCGTCAGTTGTACGTGTTTTGGCTGAATCCCAACATGTAAAAGTCTGTCTTACAGTAGTTTCAGCCAATTATAATAACCATGAACTGGACATGCAAAATTTTGATGGCCCAAGTGGGAGAGGGGGGCGGGGGGAGAAAGAAGCGCTTGCGAGTGTGGCTTATTGTCTTAGCTCGGAGTCTCTAATTCAAAAGTAAAGCCTACCAGAATGGCAATCAAGAAAATCCCCCGCAAAAGTTCCATTTCATTTATTTACTTTTCATTCCAAATTTATTACTTAATGGTCACAGCATTAAAGTCTTCAGGGCTTCACCTCCACAGCTTCGGGGTACATTTATTTTTGATCCATACATCACATGTGTAAGGCGCAAATCATATCATTCAAAGACGGATAGTTAACTAATTACATCCAAAATGGAAAATATATATATATATTCTTCGAAACCCAAAAACTAAATTATCGCACAAAATATCAATCAAGATGACAGCATCAAAGATCAAACACAGCCAATAAAAAACATGGCCAATCTCGCAAGCAAGTAAATTTAATTTCAGTTAATCTCGCAATTTTCGAATCGAAAACTAATAGCCGAAAAGAAACTGAAATCCGTACCCATTTTTTAGGCGGTGGACTCCAATCCATTCCCAAAGGCAACGGCGAGTTTCCATCATGCCTGTACTTCGGAGGACTCGTCCTCCGCATCATCCGATCCCTCTCTAGCCTTCAATTCCCGGCACAATTTACTGTATGAACGAAGCAGAGAGAAACCTCTAATCTAGGGATTCATGATCATCATCGGATCGAGAAATTTCAAATCGCTTATTGCTTTTAGAGTGAGACAAGAAAACTAAAGCTCACGTATAGAGAGAGAGCGAGAGAGAAGTAGAACTGGGTTCTGCGTAATACAGTGGATTGACCAAAAGTGCAATGGCTACCTAACTGTCCTGGTTCCGCTTCCGCTTTCAGCTTTTACGGCAAGGACAAAAGTAGAAGGTGCGACGAAGAGAGTTAAATGGACTCTTTTCCCAGTGGGCCAACGGGGTATTCAATTTTGGGTTATGCATGTCTTGCTTGAAAGGCCCATAGAGTCTGGACTAGCCCAATTGGTTTCAGCCCAGAATTCCTCTTAACCGTAGCGATTTCTGGACAATCTTTCGTACCAAACTCCCATTATAATGCTATATACAAAAAAAGAATTCGACTATTTAAAATATGTTATATACAGTCTTACCTTATATTA
>JAODPA010118373.1:0-17072 GCA_025585075.1 Nepenthes mirabilis | reverse complement strand
ATATTTTTTATTTTTAAATATCGACAATTGGATTTTAATCCAACGGTCTCCTTAGGGTCCTACTTTTCATAAGGAGATACAGGATTCCCATTTTCATATTTCTACTTCACTTGTTTTATGTCATTTTGAAGTGAAAGGTTGATGGCAAATTATTATGTTGTTATTGTTGGTACTTGCTTATGTTTGTATAGGAATATGATGTCTTAAATTGAACAAATGATATTTAGGCTAATGAGTTTATTAACATAAACCACAAGCAATGTACAAACTGAAGCAACCCACACATTAAGGTTTGGATAGTTCATCTCAGATTGATAGTTTGGTTAGATTTGGTAAGAATCCAAATCATAATGTGCAATTTGATTGTGAGTTACTGTTCAAACCATGTCAAACCATTTTGTGTGCAACCTAGTTGTTTATATGTTTTGTATTGTGAGATATATGCGTGCTGTTTTTTAGTTTTTAAAGTAATTCTAGTGAGTAATGCATGATGTTGTTATCTATTTGATATGTTTTCTTGTTATTTGTGAGTACGTCTTGCTATATGGAAGCCATAGTTGACTTGGGAAAGCAGGCTTTGATACTTTTGTGTTAATCTTCATGCAGTTTCTTGTCATTGTGTAGCATTGGATGTCAAGGGACGGTGCTATACATGGGGAAGGAATGAGGCATGATTAAATCTTTTGATAAAGCTAATTAATTCTTTTTTTCTGTATGGAGGGTTGTATGATGCGGCTGGATTGACTAATGCGGCATGGTTTTGCAGAGGGGCCAGTTAGGTCAAGGAGATACTCTACAGAGGGATAGACCAACAGTTGTGTCTGAACTTTCAAAGTAAGTTCTTACTTGAGTGAGCTCTTTATGAGATTTCTCTTCATGGTTGGTCTTCATGATTGACCTTCACATGGAGTGCTTGTGGTCTAGCTTTTTATGTGGCGTTCTTGCTCCTTGAATGGTGGTGCATGAATGCTAATGTGTAAATCATTAGCTGGCTTGCACCTACTGGTAGGACATTAGGTAACTGATTTATTGCCTTGTGTATGTCTAAGACATGGTTTAAACTTGAAAATGCTAGATAAATCATCTGGCCTTTTGTTTTCCTTTTTTTTCCTTGTTGAATGAGATTGACCAACCACTTAGCTGCCAAATTCCTGTCCTAAACATCCTGGATTGTGCAGATCCAGCTGCTCATAAAATATATAAAACATGATGAAGGTGACATTTTTTGCTATGGTTTTGGGTTATGTGACAAGAGATTTATTTCTGTTGATGTTCCATTTACTTGGAAATATGACCTTGTGAAAGGTGATTGGAGTGATTTTTGAAATGTCTGTTGTATTTCATTATGTAGAAATGGTTATTCAGTCTAACCTTCTTAACATAAGCATTGTAAACAATGCCTCTAACTAAAGGGATAGGCAGTCTCAAAGAGCCTCTAATTGAATGAATGAGCAACTGCACCTTATGCCATCTCTTATGTAGTATTAGTACAATAGATGAACGTTTGTTTTCAATGATTAAAAGAACATAGTTAGGGCAATTTGTTGGTGTCTGTGATGATTGTAGTTGATTCGATTGGCTGCCAAAGTGAATATATTTGTTAAGATGCAAACTTGCGTGAAAAGAATTAGTAACGATTCTTTTGCAGGTGTAAAATCATTGGAGCAGATGCGGGACGAAGTCACACAGTTGTGGTGACTGAAGATGGACAATCATTAGCATTTGGCTGGAATAAGCATGGTCAGCTGGGTTCTGGTTCATCTAAAAATGGTAGGGGTTTTCTTTATTTATCTTTGTATTTTTACTTTTCTAGAGAAGTAGATGGAAAGGATTGCTTCTATCCTATTTCCCTATAAGCTGTTGGGGTTCTTTGTTTATAAAAAGTCTGGTGCTTGTACTATATTCCAAAAATTATACGGCACTTATAATAAGTATGCACTTGTATAATCTATTAAATTTCTTCTACATATGTGTGGAATGCTTCTCATAATTTTGTATTATTGATGTACTGATAATGGAGAGTTCATCATTCACTTTCCTGTTGAGAGGGCCTTTCTAGGTTACTGTTAGAACTTTAGAGTTGGGTGTTCAAGCACAAATGTTCAAGTTTAGACAATATACACTCAGTCGATGTTCATTGTGGCAAGCACTGTAATTTGTTTACCTGTTGAGATCCCTAATTTGTGAGATGAACAATTTGGATTTCTGTCTGGCTTCTTTCTTGAGTGGGTTATTTAGTGATAGAACTTGCTGCTGGGGAGTAAAGTTTTACTTTCATGTATTCACTAAACAATAGAAATCTGAGTTTCTTTTATGACATTCTGTGAGAACTTGGATCTTCACCTCAATAACTGTTTTGAACCACTTTACTTCCCTGTCAATATTTCCCCTTCATCATTGTTGTCAAGCCATTGCAAATTGGATGCTGGTGCTTGAATAAATTGTGGTTGAACATATGGAGTTCTTTTTCTTATGCTATACCTAGGATTTGAGATATTGTGATTGTTGGAACACTTGCAGAAGATGAACAAGCAAGGGAATGATTGGGGAACTTGTGGAATTATGAGGCACCGGTTTTGGAAATGGATTTTTAATTTAGTCTGTAGATCCTTTTGATTCAGTATCTTTAGTTAATATTTTTCAGAGTACTCATTCATATTCACTACCTCCCATCTTTCACAGATTTTTTTTCACTCTCACACACTCAAGGAAGAAGAAGTGAGAATTGAGGTGGTATGTTGTCACGTTATTATTCGTTATACTTGGCCACAACTTCTGTAGGATTTGGAAATAGAACTGAGTGTGGATGTGTCATAGGAAATCACATGCTTATACATTGAGCTATTGAGGCTCATTAATGTGGTAACTGGAACTTTGTAGTAATATGTGTGGCAGACTACTTATTTATCTGCTTCGGAGTGGAGGTCCATGCTGCTGTAGTGCCTTTTTTTTAGGGCTATTTTGTAATAATAATGTTTTCCCACTGTTTTCTCAATGATGGTGGGAATATTGAAGATAAAAACCATATAAAATTAAAATCATGCCATGAGTAATGATGCTTGATATTCAGGTGCTTTCAGCACTGCAAGTTCTTGATGTTATCATGATTGTTTGGTCATTGAAGGAAAGAGAGCAAAAGAAACGATAACAAGAAATATCCACCTAGCTTATCAACTTTATGGGAAATAATACAAAGACTCCTTTGTAAACAACCAAAAATTCTTCTATGATTCATGATAGTTCCATCTATCATTTTTTAATGAAAGACTAGATTGGTCTGTTCTATCATAAGTACCTCCCTATGCTGAGAAGGGTTCCATAATGAATGGATTTTATTCCCCCATTCATATGTATTTTATACATTCCATATATGTCCATATATGTTGGATAAGCAGATTCACATTTCTTACAAGTTGCAACCCATTCAATCCTTTGTGATTGAAGGAAACGTGATGTCTCATGGCTACCATGATAACTTTGCCAAGGCTGGTTGTGGCCTACTGTAAGCAGGTTGATGGTGTTGTGAAAGTTTGGAATAGGCTGTTTGCCCACTTTGGGAGCTTTAGATGAGAGGATAGCTTCTCTACGCATAGATGGTAGAAGCTAGATCAATAGGATGAATTCTTTATATCTTGCTGGTACCTTGGAAGATGCAATGCGGGATGTTTATTGATTGAAGCTATTGAAAGAACAGTCTTTAGAGAATCCAATAATCTTAGGATATTATAGTTATTTAGATAGCATTGTAATTTTCCTTATTTGCACCCAATTGTCTTTAGAAGTCTGGAGTGTTTTGGATTTTCAAATTTTACTATTTTTGTATTTTTTTGTTTAGGATATTTTGTAGCAGTTTACATGTTGGATTAAGATTAGTCTTAGGATATAGTTTTTTAATCCAATGCCAATTTTACCTGTTTTGTAATATTAATTTTGCTTCATATTTGCTTGTTGAATGCTGAAATGCTCTTCAGATTTTGCATAATGAAGAATTTTTCTTGTAATTTCCAATGGAAAACACTAATTTGCATAATGTTTTAGTGAATGCTGTGTTCTCTAACTCTGATATTGTTGTAAGATTCTTTGTCTATCTGGAATACATAACAAATTGCTACTTTCTCCGTTTATTTTCTTGCAGAAGTTGAATCGTCTCCTGTTCGCTGTCTTGTGTCAGAAGTGAAAAATGTTACATGTGGGGGCGAATTTACTGTGTGGTTATCTTCTGTTCCAGGATCTTCTATATTGTATGGCTTTTGATTTGCATCTGTTTTATCTTCTAGATTCTTATAGCTCATTTGGTACAATTTGATTGGCCAAATAATCTGGAATTTGCTAGTGTAGATTTTGGTTGAGTGAAGTCAAAGGAAAGATGGCTTCATTTGACCATTGATAATGTGACATTTGAATTACTCCAACAATGAAATTGAAAAAGTAGCCTAAGTTCTTTACTCCAACAGAAGTAAAGAGATCGGGAGAGAAAAAAGAGAGATTCTGTGGAACCAACTTAAATTGTGCCTCTTCTCATTAAGTGAGATTAGATTCATGGATTATTTGCCAGGCTATGCTGTAGTTTGTAGGCCTTGTAATCTACTATGTATACATGTGTTCCTTGCTCTCTGTTCTATAACTAAACTCTTCTTCGTGTGCATTTGGCAGTCTTTGTTACGTATGATCAAACCACCTCAATTGCGTCTCTTGCATTTTTTTTTTTTATGGGTGTCACATAAACTTTCTCCTGTATAACATGTTGCAAACCTTCTTTTCCTGTATGACCATATATTTATCTAAACATCTCCATCTCGGCTATTGCCACTTTTTGCACATGTTTGTGTTTAACCACCTAATTCTCTACTCCATACGACATGATTGACCTAGTTATCACCTCATAGTATTTTTCTTTGAGTTTGACTGCATTCTCTTATCACAGGAGACTGAAGAAGTTCTTCACTATATCCAACCCTGTTTAGTTTACTGAGTAATATTCTCATTGATTGTCTATTATTTCTGAACCAATGATTCCATCTATTTGGAATAATTCCTCTTTGATAGGATCTCAGCCCCTATCGCAGCGCCCCAACCATGTATTTTTTTGTACCTTTCATAAATACTATCTTTGTTGTACTAATTCTAAAACCTTTATGAAAACCTCAGTCTGCCCTATGTATGTCCCTAAAAAAGTCATCATCTATTATACATTTATTTTTTAGCTAGGATGTTTGAATGAAGATTCTCTTCCTCTGAAAATTTTCCATATCACTTTTCTTTGGGTTGTGTCGTATGGTTTTATTTTTTCTAAATCGATAAATGCTATATAAAGACCCTTCTCTGTTTTCTTAAATTGCTTCATCATGTGCCTTTGATAATAGATAGCTTTCATCATAGACCTGCACGACATGAATCAAAATTAGTTTTCTAATACCGTCATCTCTCACCGTTGTCTCCTTCCAGTCACCCTTTCTCTTAATTTTAGCAGACTCAACTTAGTATTTATGCGGTTGGCCCAACTGTGTATATCATCTTGTTCTTGTGAATGAGTGATGATTTGCTCTTTTTCCACTCATCTTGCATCGTCTTGCTATTTAAGATTTTGTTAAACAATCTAGTCTACTCCTCTACTGGAATCCCAAGATGTATATCTAAAATAAATAAGTGGTGTATGGCATCCAGTTGCCCCTAGTAACTTATGGTTCTTAATACATCCTTGTTTTAAAAAGTGAGAGAGCCACTATAAGATCATAAGTTGCAGCAAAATCCAATTTTCTTTCCCCATAATCATAGCCCCCATGCACGTAGCAAAAATTTTCACTTTCACGTAATACACAAAGCTAGGAATTCAACTTATGGAATTTCCTCAATTTCTGTGGAGTATGGATTAAAAATGCACCATATTGAATGACCTCATAAGCATGAAGGTTACTTTTTTATGACAGTAGTTTCTAATCATTTAACTGTTTCGTTGTTTATAGAACTGCTGGTCTTCCACAATATGGCCAACTTGGACATGGAACTGACAATGAGGTAATGTATGAAGATATTGTCGTCTGAGGGCATTCATTTAATGTAGATGTTCTTCCTGTGCTAAAAATAACAAAGCTACTTATCCCCTGGTGATTTATCAAAATATTAGCTGATAATTGAAATATTTGCTGATATGTATTGCTTTTTTTTGGGGGGGGGGGTTCTGGCATTGGAAAATTATCACAATGCCTCTGTCTCTTGACATATTGCTGTATATCGAAAGATATGTATTGTCTAATTCTATTGATTTTGTTTCACTTTGCTTTGCTTTTTGGGAGCCTAAATCGACATGTTTTAAATAAAATATATTTAAGTTTTTTAAGCACATTAAATTGACATGCTTTGTATAAGTATAAAATATGCATATATTGTAAGTTTTGAGGTAATTTTTCAATGACCTAAAAGGCTATCATGCTTAATTTTAATAAATTTGAGTAAAACTCTTAAAACATGTAAATATAAATGAAAGATGGTTAAAATTTCATGTATCCCACTTTTGATGTGATCATGTGGGAAAACATTTTTTGCTATTGTCGTGTCTGATTTTGCTATGTATCACTTGATGGTGACTCATGGTGCCTGCTAATGTCCGCGATTAGTAGTGATACTGATATTTTAATCCATGATAGTATTGTCTTCCGTGGATCAAAAAAATGTGGATACCATTGGCTGGCATGTGTGCATGTTCTATTTGAAGTTTTTCTTATTTCTTTCCATTCTTTTTCTTCATGTTACTTCTGTGGCCTGTCTGCAACCTTTCTTATATGTTATCTTAATGTGTTCAACCAAAGGTGCTGGTCTTTGGGTTGTATATGAGGATTTATTCTGGTGCTCTTAGTTTAATTCTGGATATGTATAATCTATAACCTATTAATACAATGACCATCTTCCAACAAAAGGTACTGAATGAATATTCTTTTATACTTATCACAAGTAACAATTTTGCTTTCCCTCTTTTCTGTATTTTGTGGAAATTTTTTATTATTTCTTGGCATTTTTGGAACCAAAAACAAATCTTGATGAGTTGTGTCCTTTGCTTGAAAGGATGTTTGATGTCTCTATGATAATTTTCATGGATGTGTAGTTGCTAATCCTAAAACAATATAATACATATATGGAACTACTTAGAAGCATGGGTCTTTTGGTCTTTTACTATTTATCCTATGCTGCTTCCATGGATGAAAATATCAGAGTCGCTATTGTCAGCCATATCATTGTCGGCCATATCAGAAAATACATAACGGTATTGGATTTATCGGAAGGAAAGAAATATCATAAGCTGACTAAGTCGTATCAACCAATATTTTGAATATCGGGTAATATGCTGCGATATATCGCCATTACAAAAGCATATTGTGGTATTGTTGCGGTATAAAAAATATCGGTATCGAAGTCCCCTATACCGATAAATATTGACCGAAATTTGTATCAATGCCTGCTGCTCATTCTAATCTGACATGATTCTGGATGCACTTGTAGTACAATACGAAGGATAGCTCAGTAAGGCTTGCTTATGAGGCCCAGCCGCGCCCTAAGGCTATAGCTTCCCTGGCAGGGGAAACCATTGTCAAAGTTGCATGTGGCACGAATCATACAGGTTTATATAACCACTGGATCCGCCATCTGTATACTTGCTTTAGCTACTGCATTTGTATTTTTTGATTCTCTGTGCCTATTTTTTTGTCATCCAGTGGCTGTAGATTCAAATGGCTATGTCTACACGTAAGAATCTCCATCATAATCACGTTCATTGCATGTTTGTCTCGCACACTAGTTTCATCAGCAGTCTGCTATGCATCATGTGGTTACTAATTATTTATGGTAGATTTTTTTTAGGTGGGGTTTTGGCGGCTATGGAAGGTATGCAGTTCATTCTTATGACACCTTGCAGATTGACAATTAACTTGTGGGCTGACTTTTGAAAACTGGGCTCCTTTTTTCCTCTTACGTAATTTTTTAAAATATATTTTCTTCCTATGTTGGTTTCATTGCATGCGCTGTTGGAATGCTTTTCAATAGGTTGGGACATAGAGAACAGAAGGATGAGTGGCTTCCTCGTCGTGTTGATGTCTTTCAAAGGCATAATGTTCTACCCCCTGATGCAGTAGTATCAGCTGGTGCTGTCAACTCTGCTTGTACTGCTGGTATGTTTGTATGTTATTTGTGATTCTGATCGGCAGCCTGTCTTTGCTATTAGACTAATCACCAGTGACTTGCTTTAGATTACTTCCAATGGAATTATACATGAGTATGTATCCTACTCTAGATGATAATGTATAGAATACATATAATAGCATTTTGTGTGATTTGAGTTCTGTCTTTGAGACATTTCATCTTGGTTTCTCAATGCCCCATCAGTGTTGTCAAAGCCGCTAGGCAAGCTAAAGCATTAAGACTCTGTTTGCCCGAGGTGCTAGGCGTTATCTGAGACGCTTGTCCAAGGTAATTGTGGCACTAATTGTTTACAATCCACGTAGAAAAATATTATTCAAGGCTCAAATAACAGAAAACAACTATAAATATGCATATAAATGTCATTACACGTTATGCGATTAATAAAAGCACTAGTTTGCAATATTATCTTTTAGCACAAACAAAATCCAAAGATGTTCTAATTCTAATCATGATCAATATCCACCTCATCTTCATTAACATCATCAAATAAGTCCTTATCAAATTCATCACAAGATTTGCAGTCGTCAATCTCCTCATCTATTTCCTTTGAATCAACCTCTTTCTCCTATGCTCTTATTGTTCTAAAACTTGAAGGCTTTGCACCTGCTCTCTAGAATTTGAAACTTCAGCCTTCATTCAAGAACTGTTATTCGTAACCTCAACCAACAGTGAAGATGATAAATATGGTGATTTTGTGTGGTGGGGATGAAACAGCAGAGCAAGTGAGATAGATTGTGTAGTGTGGATTGTGACGTTAAAAGGGCAAATGTATTTAAAAGAAATACAGAATTGTAAACTTTTTAAAAGGTTAGAGATTTATTAGAAAAACTAATAAAAAATCATTTAAAAAAAAGTGGGTGTGTGAGCAACAAGTTGCCTTGTTTCAGGTGAGTGCCAGGCCATTTCGCCTTGCCCGGACATGGTCCAGGTGCCTGTGCCTTGCCCGAGCACCTAGGCGAGCATCTGGAATGCCTTTGACAACATTGTGCCTAATGACGACCATGTTTGCTAGTGTATACAGAGTATAGTATTTACTAAACTGATTCTTTTAGTTAATAATTGGACTGTCATGTGACTAATATCAGACCTTTTGTGATGGCTAGGTTGGTTAGTGTATCACTGACCACGTACTTTACTGTACTCGTGTGTTTCTCTGTTTAATATTTTGACTTCAATGCAGACCAATATTTGATCTTTTCTTTCATGATTTGGTTTTTCTTGTGTGATGATTCTTAGCTTGACAGAAAAATTTATTCTGCATCTTAACTTTTTGAGGTTTTTCGGTTGTCTTGACTTTTAGCTGGTGGGCAGTTGTATATGTGGGGCAAATTAAAGAATACAGGCGATGATTGGATGTATCCTAAGCCGCTTATGGATTTAAGGTTGTCTCTGATCCTTAGTTATTAGTTATTGTACTTTATCTGCAGCTCTTTTGGATAGAGTCTACCATGGTGTTCGATACACTGGTTTTGAAATTTTGTGATTTGAGCATTTGATTTATCACTGTATTTATTTCTGTTAGTTATCCTTTTGAAAATTATTTTTGTCATTTCAGGTATAAATATGATGTCTTAGGAAACAAACAAAAGGATGTGACCATTGTCCACTCAAGGCCTTGATCATAATCACGTAACTAATGAAGAGAAGCTTGTTAACCGGATCTCAGATGGGATATCCATCTAAAGAAAATTTTTCTGTGGCATCTTCACTTGATCCTGTTGATAGAAAACTGGTTTTCCAAATGCTTTCTTAGTTCAAAAATTCCATTTATTAAGCAAGAGAATGGAATTCAAGAACTTCTCATTCAGAGAGTGACATCGACGCACCTCCAGCGAGGAAGGGAAGAGAACTTCCCTGTCGTGTGATGATATTGAATGTAAAATGTTTGCAGTTTAGAGCTCTGATGGAATCACATTCTTACTGCGATTTCCATTTCTTCGCATGGATTTAACTTTTGATCAAAAGGTTCTGATGGCAATGTAAAAGCAAGATTGAAATTGTGGAAGAGAGGGGAGGAGAAAGATGAGAGAGGAGTTGAGAGAGACTCTCTCATAGATTTACAAGAACGGCTCCGCTATGTGTTGGGTCGGGCCCCTAAGGATATTTTAGTGATCTTCTTTTGTCCGAAGAAATGATTCATCGAAATAATGAGTCGTCATCGATATACCCATAAATAATAAGTCAGTTTGGGTTTATTATACTCTGTTTTACCTTATGTTATATGCAAGTTATCATGTTCATGATTTGAACCCATTATCATTAGGTTATATGGTGACAACTCTATAGTTACGCCGATCCTCCCCTTCAACTATAGCTTGAGTATAGTCCAAAGGTTCCAAATTAAAAAAAAAAAAAAGCTTATTGGTGTGCTGATGTTATATTGTATCAATGTCTCATGTCAGTGTCCATGATTCTTGGTCCATAGAATTCGTTTGATTATTATAAAGTTTGTTCAACTTGGAATTTTTTCAGTGGATGGAATATACGATGCATGGATTCTGGGAATATGCACCATTTCGTCGGTGCAGATTCATCATGTATAAGTTGGGGTCATGCCCAGAATGGAGAGTTAGGTTATGGACCTAACGCCCAGAAGTAATTTATTTTCTCATTTCTCCTCCCTTCTGGCTAGTTATCGCTGCTTCCTTTAGTTTTTGGACAAAAATATTGATATTGGCATCAGTATCGATTGTGACCGCATCTGGTGTTACATATTAGATTATGTTAGCTGAGTGATCTTTACTTGTACCTACCCTATTCCCTTATAGGTCGTCTGCTGTTCCTAAGAAGGTGGAGATCCTGGACGGCATGCATGTTATCAGGTAGGAATTTAATATATTATTCTATGCTCTTTAATCAAAATGTGAACCTTGAGAAATCAGTGGCAGATATAATGTCCTTTCTGTTGTAGTGTTGCCTGTGGGTTAGCTCATTCAATGGTGGTGGTCGATCGGACGGATGTTGTCGACCGACTTGACCAGGTAACTCCTTTTACTTTTGTCTCAGATTGGCATACCTTCTTGCTCTCCCATCTCCCCAAAATTTCTGTTTCCTCTACGAGAAGCACGGATGAGAATTATCCGATTGGTTTCGCATATATCATCAGTTGATAGGATCGTATCAATCTCAGCCGATATATCGAGGTGTCTTGCTGATATGAAAATATATCGTGATAGTATCATGGTATTGAAAAATATTGATATTGAGTCCTTGATGTCTATATATTGGCTGATATTTGTATCAATGCGAGGAAGTTATATGTCCAGCCCTATCCTCTTCTAGTCCCTCGTGTTGGTGCTTTCGTACTTCTCTACTTTGCAGTATGTTTGCAAACAGGAAATGAAATATCGGTATCAGCCCCTGATATTAATATTTTTTTCGATATCACAGCAATATCATGGCAGATAACAATGCTGTTATTTCATCTGTGGGTGAAGTTTAATTTTGTTGTTCATAATGACAGCTTGACGTTTATGATGGCAAAGCTTCTGGTGAAGAAGGTATGCTAATTGCCAAATTTTTGATAGCCCATCCAATTAACTTTCGGTGATGTTAAGATCCTTCCATATTTTAGGCTTTCAGGTACATCTAACGGTTAAGATTGAAAATTAAGTGAATGAATGGTAAAGATTAGATTAAATAATCTGAATGTCTATTCAATTCTCAACATTTATTGATCCACTTTCTGATCTTAGTCATGGGGGTACCTTCACCGCTATCAAATAAATTTTATGTAGTTCTTGCATCCTCTTGTTTTTGTCAGTGCAGGTAGTGAAGTTCCGGCAATGCCAAACTCGGCCAAAAGGCCGGCAAAAAAGGGCGTTGGGAGCAGAGCCACAGCCGAGAATCGGAATAAGAGGAAGAAGTCCAGAAACGAAACGTCCGAGTCAGAAGGCGGAGATGAAGATAGTGAAGACGAGAGTGAAGAAGATGGGGAGGCGTCAAATGGGCGGGCGGAGAAGAAGAGGCACGGTCGAGCAAAAGCTGCCGGAAAACCCCGTTCGGGTTCGGAGAAGGGGAGGGGCCGTACAGTTGAGAAGAAAAGCTCACAAAACTCCCGTGGGAAGGGAAAGAGAGGCAGGCCTCGCAAGTAAACAAACAAGAGAAATTTTTGTTTCTATAGACTGCGCTTTCTATTTTGTTCGTAGAAAAACGCTGCGTTTTAGTTTCAGTTTTCGTATCAGAAGCAAAGAGGGGGGCAAAAAGGGAAAAAAATTGGTAAGTGGTGTGACACATTTGACCTTATACCTTGATTCTCATTCTCGTTTCTCTTTGATTGATGTTGGTTCATATTATACAAGAGAATTGCTTTAGAGATATTTTTTAGTTTTTATCAGTCCGTTCTGTCTCTTTAAAAGATGAAGCTCTCCTGAATTTACTGTTATCTCAGGCTTAGATTCAAGTTGGGTTGAATTTTTATTGATCGAGCCGATTGGAGTGTTAAAATCAGTGGCGGCGGCCTTGGGTCAAGGTTGAAAATGAGGTGGCGGTGGAGGCGGCGGCGGGTGGTGGTTGTGAATGGCCACTGCTGCTGCTGGCTCATTCAGAAAAATAAAAATAAAAATAAACATACCTATGAATTATAAACACTAGTAAAGTATATTGAATGTGTTACATTGCTTTTTATGATATTATTTAATTAATAATAATATATTGTGAGTGATATATTTTTGTTGCGTTCTGGTTCCACGGACCGCTATGGTCGAGAGATGCAGGAGTCGGCGACGTTCCAGCCGGATCTCTCAGAAGCTCGGACTGGGCTCGTTAATGAGGGGTGCGTCCGGTCGGATCCGTGGTTTTCAGGTAACACAAGTGTTGGATGCTGGGGGTCGTTAGAGAAAGGTTGAGACCGAATTTTACGTGGAAAACCTCATCGTAAATGCGTAGGAAAAAACTACGAGACTTTGGGCCTCCTTGAAAGCTTCACTATATGAGTTGGAGATTTTACAGAGTACAATTGTGAGGGTTAATCCCTTCCCTGTCTCACGTTTTGTGTTTCTCTCCTAAGGAAACTATGCTCGCTAGGAGCTCTTTTACTCTTTTTGTGGGGAGCTGGTCTTGGAGATGGAGAGTGCCCAGTTGGAGTTTTAGGGCTTTAGAGTTGTAGAGTCTGAGAAGCTCTGAGGGAGAAAAGACCCGTCCTCTGGAGAGGAGCCTTGGCCGAGTATTTATAGTGAAAAGTGGGCAGTTGGGGAGTTGACACGTGGCGTTCATCCGCCGGTTGAGGAGCTGGACCATCTGCTTTCTGAAAAGCTGCTGATGTTGCGTGGAAGGGCATGCGGACGGCGCCGCTGCAGTATCTGGGCGTGTCAGGTGTACAGGACCTGAATATCAGCTTTGATCTGACTAGGCGTGCTCTGTTGAGACAGTAACTGGCAGTAGCTGCAGGCTTTTCTTGGAAACCGGCGAAGTAGGCCAGCTGGCATTTCCGGCCACGGACGGTCGGTTCTCGCCCAGTCTTGATGTTCCTTGTGAGCTGGGGACGTGTGAGATGAAGCGACCCTTGGAGGCCTTCTAGGGAAAAGTCCGAGTGCTTCTTTCTGGCCGCTCGGGCAGTCTTGAGGCTTCGCAAGACTTCTCGGGTTCTTGGTCCTTGGGCCGTCTGAACATCTTGGGCTTCGTACTTGGGCCTTGCTTCTGGGCTGCACTTTAATGGGCCTTCATGCGGGGCCCAACACAGCCCCCCATGCCAAGTGATCCGAAGTTCTCGGTCATTTGGCATGAAGTCGTCAGCCTGTTGGAGGTGTTGGTCGTCCGAGTGCACGTGTCTTGGTGGCGAGCAATGCGTTGACTTTGGCGGGAGGTTGTCCTCGGACTTATTTTGGGCCGCCGCTTCACCTTCCGCTGGAGCATTGAATGCCGTATCCTGCTGATGTGACGCGCTATCAGGTGCCTTGGGAAGGAGTGATCGCCAGGCTTCTGGGACGAATGGCTGGTCGACGCGTGGCAAGGGCAATGAGTACATCTTTCCGTACTCTAGGGTTTATTTAAACATCTCATTGCCCTGATTTTCCTTTCCCGCGTCTGTTTCTCGCCTTCTTCTTCGAACTTCGTCTTCTCTTCTATTCTTTGGCTTTCATGGCGCCTAGAGCGAAAGACAGAGTGAGAGACATTGCTTCCGCGGTGACGCTTGGCAAACTCATGGAGATTCGAGCTCAGTATCAAATCCCTAAGTCTATGGCCATGATGATTCCTGAGTCGCATGATAGGGCGCTGTACCCTCCAGATGGCTTCATCACCGTTTATGAGGCCCACCTCAAAAGCGGGCTGCGGTTTTCTATCTCGGCGGAGCTCTACGAAATCATGAGGGCGCTCAGGGTGCCCCTTGCCAGGCTTCAGCCGAATGCGATGAGGTATCTGGTGTCTCTGTGCGTCTTCTTTTGGTGCCACGAGACGAGAAGCTCTTGAGTTCTCTCGTGGTCAAGGTGATGTTCCGCTTTACGCAGAGCCTTGATTGGATCGTAATGATGCCCCGCCCGAAATTTTCTTCGCTGAGTGGTGGCAACCCAGATTCCGTGAGGCGGTGGAAGGACAAGTTCTTCTTGCTCGGCGTCTACGAGCATTGGGCCATCCCTAACGCGTGGGAGAATGTGGCCTGCCAGTTCTGTTCTGACCCTTCGAGGGTGGAGCGAGAGGAGGTGAAGGCACGCACAGGCTTAGTGCTGGCCAATCTGTGGAGCTTCCATCTGAACAAGTGTAACATCTGGCTGACCGCTGATAAATTCAGGGTAGCCAAGTGGGAACCGCGGAATGAGGCCCTCGGCCCGGATCCTTCTGTAAAGGCCATGGAGGGACCGAGGATCGGGGATCCCCTTGCTGATCGTTCCTCGAGTGACGATGAGGATTTTGATATCGAGGACATGAGCGACGATGACGTGGTTGCTCCTCTGGTCACTAGGTCGGGGACTGGCTCTTTTTTCGAGCCCTCGAGGTCTAGGGGTCTCGCCTTCACTTCCACTGCTAATCTTCCAGTCGAGCCCTCAAGAGCTGCTGCACGGGTTAGAGAGCCCCCAGGGGCCCAGACTTCCTGTGACGACGATGATGATGATTATGTCCCACTGATTAGGAGGGTGAGGACTGAAGCCTCTTTTCCGGGGTCCTCGGGATCTGGTGGTCTCGCCTTCACTGCCACTGCTAACCTCCCTCCTGCACCCACGGAGGTCCTGGCTCAGAGCTCGGGGTTCTCGGACGCCCAGCCCCCCTATGATGATGTTGCTCCTGGCGCTCCCGTCAATTTGCCTGGTGACGTCTTGGACAGGATTGATCACCTTACCGAGGACACAGGAGGCGGGAGTGCCATGATGGGTTCTGAGAGGGGAGCGCCGGCTGAAATGATCCGAGAGATGGTGGAGGTTGTGGATTTGAGTGTTGACGAGTTCGCGCCTTCTGATCCTCCTGGTCGCCCTGTTGCGGTTGAGGCCGAGCGGTTGCCCGAGTTCCTCGGGGGTGTCGATTTCGAGGCGGACTTTCCAGCATCTTTTGTAGCTGACGAGTCTGCATCTGAGGTGGCGCCTGCGGGGCTTAGGAGCGAGCCGCAGGAGCCCGAGTCCCACGTGGAGCCTGGCACGGAGAATGATCCTCTTGTTTCTGAGGTAGCCCGTTGCTTCCTTTCTTTCGTTGCCTTTCATCGTTCATGCTTTGACGAACTTTTCTGTTGCAGCTCCAGAGATTGATAGCCGGCTTTAACGGACTGGTGGGAGTGTTTGCTCACTCCCGTCTGGAAATGAGGTCCTCGAGGGCCGCTCGTGAAGCTGCAGAAGCTGAGCTGGCTGGAGCAAAGGAAAGAATTGCGTCCCTGGAGGCTACCGTCAAAGATCTGCTGCTCAGGCAGAGCCTTCTTCAGGAGCGGGTCCTCTGCCAGGAGGAGAGGCTGAGGACGTCCGTACAGATTGCTGATATGGCCCCTGCGCTGGACGGCAAGTTTTGGGACGGTGTTCGCATGTGTCGCCGAGTGGCACGCTTGATCCGTCCGCGGTTTCCTATAGCCGTCCTTGATCCCAGGAATGCCTATGCTTTGAGCGAGGAAGATCTGTACGGCGTCGATGGCAGGCCTTTCCCTGATCCTCCCCAGGCAGGGCTTGACAGGGAACCTTTTACGCTCGAGGAGGCAGTTCCGTCGGAGCAGACGGGATCTTCTGGAGCCCGTGGGGCTTAGGGAGGAGGAGACCGGGCTGCACTCCTTTGACATACTGCTCCCGTTTTGCTTGTTTTGTTTTGTCATACCTGTACAGAAAATCATTTATATGAATAAGACTTCGTCCTTTTTGCTTTAAGGCTTTGGACGTTTCTTTTGTGTCTTGTTTGTACGTGGGTGTTCTTTCTTTTCTTTTTCTTTTGCCCTTTTTTTTTTGCGGCGCATCATACGGCGCCTAACTCCCTTTGCCTTTTTTGGACTTGGGCTTGCAGTCCTTTTGAGGACTGTTAATTCTTAGCCTTTTGTGATGACCTCAAGGGCCCGGCCTCTGGGACCGCTCGGTCGCAGCCGAGTTTTTGAAATGACCTCAAGGGCCCGGCCTCTGGGACCGCTCGGTCGCAGCCGAGTTTTTGAAATGACCTCAAGGGCCCGGCCTCTGGGACCGCTCGGTCGCAGCCGAGTTTTTGAAATGACCTCAAGGGCCCGGCCTCTGGGACCGCTCGGTCGCAGCCGAGTTTTTGGTTGTCGAATGCCGTGAGTTGCTGGCTGTTTCCTGCTGCTCCGGGGCCGCGCCCGGGTCTTCGCAGGAAACGGTTGAGGAGAGAGCGCGGAAACACTTCGTTGTAAGGATAACAAATGCACGTTTTATTAATGCACATTTTTCTTACATTGAGTGGCCTCCAAGGCCTTTTGCCTTTTCTTCTCTCTTCTCTCTCTTTTTTTTTTTAATCCGCGCCCATTATGGCCT
>JAODPA010118362.1:0-46817 GCA_025585075.1 Nepenthes mirabilis | reverse complement strand
AAAAAATGAGAGCCGTCGAATTTTAATCCAACGGCTAATGGAGGGAGAAGGAGGGTCCTTCTCCGCAGGGGAGAAGGACCCCCTTGAATCCAAGGGAAACAGCCAGCATTATTCGCTGTTGTAAACTCCACGTGTGCAGTCAGTCGTCCTCTTTACCGCCACTGTCAGCCACGTGTCAACCACCTGTCACGTTCCCGAAGATTAACACCCTCTCTCTCTCTAACTCTCTATCTCTGTCTGTCTGTATATATTAACGCTGCCGCTCCTCCACCACAATTACAACCCACATGGATTCCTCCAACCACCTGAAGCAGCGGATCAAGGACGGGCCCGCTGCGTCTCCAGATAGCGGCGCAACCGACGACGATGCGGAGAACGCGAGGAGAATAGCAATGGCCAAACGCGGCCTAAGATCCCTGTCGGTGGCCGCCTCCATCCCTCTCTTGCTCACGCTAGCAGACATATACCTGTTCGGCGCAAGCAACAGCTACAAGGCGATATCAAGGGGGACTGCCTGGCTGCCGCCTCTGTGGGCGCTGCACATGACCTGTCTGGGCTCGGCCGTCCTGATGGGGCTGTCGGCTTGGCTGGTCTGGGCGGAAGGCGGGTTCCATCGGGACCCAAGTATGCTGCTGCTCTACCTCACCCATCTCGGGCTGAGCCTCGTTTGGGATCCGATTCTGTTTAGCTTGGGCGCCACTTGGTCCGCTCTCTTGGTGTCTTTGACAGCGTTTGTGGCTCTGCTTCGGTGCGGCAACATGTTTAGGAGGGTTAATCCGATTGCCGCTGATCTGGTCTTGCCCTGTTTGGCCTGGGATGCATTTCTGGCTATTGTAAATCTTAAGCTTATTTTAGCTTCTTAGCTGTGAGCCGGTCGCCCTTATTTGAAGGGCCCCTGAAGACTTCTGGGGGTTTATGCATGACGGTAATAGTAAGAATTTGTCTATTGACTGCCCTTTGCTAACTCTCTCACTCTGTTCAGGACAAGAAATATTGTACCTTCAAATGAATAATGCAAAATAGGAAGTTGTTTAATATGTCAATGCAACGAAGCTTCATCCTCTCATGGTATCTTCGCTGATTTAACCCTTTCAACTTATATTAAAGGCCTCATCTTCGCTAGATGATGAGGAAGGGAAAAGGGGCTTGACCTATAACAGTTCGGTTCTCGAGGTCGGAAGAACAACCGTATGGGCTGCATGAGGTCCTCAAGCATGTTTTTATGGGAAAGAATTCATAATAAAGCAGTAATGGATTACAGATCCTTGGTGAGATAATGGAGTGGGCTAACAAGAATACCTTGGGCCATGGATACAAAAAACATAGTATTGAATGTGTGATGGTTGACAGTCCTCCTTAGTAGAGAACATAGCCAAGCTTGTTGAGCCTATAGCAGCTTCTTATGCTTGTAGAAAGTATTTCTTCAGCATGAGATGAGTAATCTCGATTTAACGTTAAAGATAACACAACAGATGTATTAGCAGAGAAGTAGAGGGAGAATAAATCAAAAATTAATTGATTAATCTCATTACTGTTAGCCGAAGATCTTTTTTAATAGTGCGTAGAGATGGTGTTCGTCATATGCTAATAACTTGATTCCGAAACTAGTAGGCAACTAGTTGTGCCTAATGGACGACGAGGCACCTATTGAGTTCTAATAAAGTGGATCTACAATAAGTGACCTGAATGGAAAAAAATAAAAAGCCTAAATGGAGAAAAATAAACTACCTGGATGGAAGAAAATTAAATGCCTGAATAGATGAATAAATAATTTGCAATTTTAGAATAAACGGGTTAACCGGAGGTTCCCGGCTGTACACTTGTGGTGAAGCCACATGGATGCTAGATACCCTGCATGCAGGGTGCCACCCGGTACCTGAAGTGCATTACCCGCACTCCTGGTTAAGCTTAGCCTATAATAGGGGGGAAAGTCTCATAGAAGATATCATCC
This sequence comes from Nepenthes mirabilis, assembly GCA_025585075.1. Lineage (NCBI taxonomy): Eukaryota > Viridiplantae > Streptophyta > Magnoliopsida > Caryophyllales > Nepenthaceae > Nepenthes > Nepenthes mirabilis. The sequence goes on along the minus strand of JAODPA010118362.1, from coordinate 44,866 downwards.
ACCCAAGGGTTAGAGAGAGGCGCTCTCTTCTCTCTCTTAAAATTCAAATTCGAGCTCAGTCTCAGATTTTGAACTCGCTGGCCGCTGCCGGCCATGGCCGGCCTCTTGGGGGGCCCCTCTGGTCCTCCCACGGACATTACCTCCCCTGCTCTCCCTCCTCCTCCTCCTTCTACGGAAACTGAACCCCATTCCCTCGGTAGCTCCTCTTCCCCCTTTCCTCTGCTGAAGAGGGACGAAGATTCTCACTCTCCTGTACCGGATGCCTCTTTCTTGGGGTTTTCGAAATCAAAGGAACATAGCAAGCAATCCGAAGGTGGTGCTAGCGGCTCCTCTCCCTGGGCTAATATCGTCCAAAAGGATTGCCATGATCTGCGTAATGAGTTGAAATTCTACCCCCCACTGGCCTATGGGGCCGAATCTGTCACCATCTCCCCACCGCCGGAAGTTATCGACCAAGGCCATCTCTTCTGGGGTTTCACCTTGGTCAACCATTTCCTCGACTCCCCTCCACACTTCCTGGCTGTCAAAGTCATCGCCAGGAAGATCTAGGCCCGGTTTGGTCTTACGCATACCGCTGGTAATGAAGCTGGCTTTTTCTTCTTCCGCTTCTCAACGCTGTAGATGATGGAGAAATGCCTTCGTGATGGACCATGGCTCATTTCAGGGAAAGCTATTTTCCTTAAACGTTGGTCCCGGGCATGCTCCTAACCAAGGAAGAACACAAACGATTCCCCATTTTGATCAAACTATCCAATCTTCCGATCGAGTACTGGACTCATGCCGGCCTCAGCTGGGTTGCAAGTGCCATTGGGTTTCCTCTGCAACTCGACCCACTGACAGCCTATATGGAAAATGTCTCCTTCGTCAAAATCTGTGTCGAAGTTGGTGTTGATGGGCCCTTTCCCACTAGCATCGCCATTAAATCTTGCCATGATTTTGTGCCCTCGGTGGTGAACGTGGAGTACAGTTGGAAGCCAATCCGATGTGGCCGCTGCCATCTGTTGGGTCATGCTGAAGCTCTCTGCCATTCTAAGAATGTCAATCCTCATCCTGGTAAGACTCATTCCAGATCTTCTAATTCTGTCCATATGGAAAAAGACCAAAGGGATTATTCTTTACACCCTGGGCACACGAATGTAGCTAGTGAATCCAGTTGCTCTGTCATTTCCTCTGCTCCCCGTACAGTGGATGAAGGAGCCATGAATCATCCAGTTTTGCTCCAGCCTCCAAAAGATGTCGTCTCTTCGTCTGAGGCTTCCACCATGAGCCTTTTAAATGAGTCTTCGATGTCTGTTGACTTCACTTGTAGTTTATGTGTGAGTTGTCCATCTAATGGGGCTGTGATGGACTCCCATGTCTCTGCTTGTGTTGAATCGATGGTTAATCTAACCCCAGTTGCTGTTGAACCTGGTCTGGTGTCCCAGACTCCTCTGCCTGATGCTTTGATGATAATTTCTCTTCCGAACCAATTTGCCTGCAGTTCTGCTTCTAAGATCTTGACCTCTGTTCAGGGCTCCTGTCACCAGAATGTACATGTCTCTTTACCTTCTCTCTCCTTCGCAGAAATTGTGCTTAGAGGTCTCCATCCGCCTGGTATACATAGCAGCAGTGTCCTCCCCCTACCAATCTCGGATGAGGATCGCGAAGAGGCTTGACCTTTCTCCTGCGGTTTAGAGTCATCTGACCCCTGGCCGTTCGATGTGCCTATCGGATGCCACTGGTCGTATGGATGGTGAGATTTCGTGTGACATACCTTTTCCTGATGGTGCTAAGGGGGTTCTGCATGATGACTAGTCGTATCTGCTTGCTGCACCCGTGTCGTCAGGCCCTCCTGATGCGCACCTCAAAGGTATGGATCCTGAAACTGATACAGATAGTGAGCCAACTCCTAGTTCTATATCACATCTGACAAAAAAGTATACCTTGGATTCGATCAAACATGTGGGGGCTGTCCCTGCAAGCCCCTGTGATTCCTCTTTTAAAATTTGTGTGGGCCGGGCCATTGACTACTCTAAAGAGAAATTCTTAAGCGTCAATGAGGCGATGGCTATGGAGTGTGAATCTTGGAAGCTATCAAAATCTCAGAGAAAGAAAAAATCCAAAAAATCCAAGGCATCACCTGGATCCTAGGTTCTGTGCTGATAGGGCTTTGCTTGAATTGTATTCAGGCTGATAATAATTTTTGTGATGATGGTTGCTACTAGATTTGTTTGCTGGTGTGGTGATGCTTGCTGCAGATTCTTCTGCTAAGTCTGCTGCTCCATTTTAATGCTGAATTATCTACCTAATGATGGTTTTTTCCGAGGAACTGATTGCTGCTGATTGGTCTTCCTTGATGCTGCTCGCTAATTTACAGTATTTGCTCTGCTCGCTAATTTGCCGCACTGGGTTTTGCTCTTGGACGAGATCCTCTGGTCAAGCTGAGGTTGCTGCAGGTATTGTGTGTATGGAGATGTCTGCTGCTGGGTATGAGGTGAATGAGCTGCTGCTCCTGATGTTGCAATGGCTGGGGAGTTAATTCCACGGCTTTCTTTACTAGGCTGCAGCATGTTGGGTCGTTTGACTGCTGGAATTGCCCTTTCGTGCTCTGTTGATGGATGCTGATACTGGAAATGCTGAATTTGGCTCCTTTGGTCCTTGCTGAAGCTGGAGTGCAGCTGCTCTTGATGCTAGTGGCTCTACTGCTTTTGTTGAATGTGGTGCTGGACTGTTAGCTCCATCTGCTGTATCTGCACCTGGTGCTTGGCTGGACGTGGCGGCGTTGAACATGATGCTGCAGCCTGATGCTACTTTGGCCGGTGCTGATGCATGCCGGTTTGGAAATCTCAACTGCTTGTTGGCGTGGCTAGCGCAAATGACGCTATGCTGATTTCAGTTTTTGCTACCTAATGCTGGTTAGAGGGGGTTGCCTGCGTGCGGGGCTTATGAAACTTATGATGCAGATGCTGCTGTCAGTTGCTGCGATGTTGGAAAGTAGCTGGCTCCATTGCGTTGTGTCATGTAGTTATGGTGCTGACATTGGACTGGTGGCCTCTTGTTTTGCTTCTGTTTTGTTTCAAACAATTAAGGTGATGTTGTACTTTGGCCGGGCTACATATAGCCGGTTTGATGTGGATCATCTAGATGCTGTTTTTTTTTTATTTTTTGTGTTTCATCTCGCTTGGTTCATGACTTGGTTCATGGTCGTGACTGGGGCTTCCTCTTGTTCGTTATTCTACCTCTAAGTCGGCAAAATACTTAAAATTAGAACACTATCTTGTACTTTCATTTATTTTAATTTTATTTACTTACTAAAAAAAAAAAACTCATAGAAGAGGGGGGAGGAGCAAGAGCCAAACACAGAGGAACGAAAGAGAGGCTAAGTGGATGCCAAGTCGCACTAGCTATTGCTGTCAAGCACCAAGGCTACTAGCTGCCTCCACTAGATATTGCCGTCCGCATTAGCTATCATTCTGCCATGAGGCTTGGCTCGTTGGTGACACTGGACTCACATTGTCGTCGGTGGATGGTGCTCATCAACTCCAATCGCCACTAATTCGTGCCTCTTGCTGACGCCAGGTGGCACCAGTGGCCCCCTTGAACCTAAAATAGGCTTGGCTCGTTGGTGACACTAAACTCACACTGTTGCCGCCAGATGGTTCTCATCAACTCCAATTGCCACTTTGTCGTTGAATTTGGCTTAAATTGGTGCCTCTTGCTGCCGCCAAGTGGCACTAGTGGCCCGCTTGAACCTAAAATAGGCGTGTGCCTAGGCCTGTCATCACGACTACTGCTTAAGCCCGACGTGCCTACACCTCCAACCACATGCTTAGACCCTGGCCGGGCTTGCACTCAAGCTCAAAACTGTCTCTGCCTAACTCTTTCTATCGGTTGTGTCTGCGCCTGCACAAGCAACTGCTCTCGAAAACCGCCATTAGTCATCAGAGCCCACTCAATATCCGCTTCTAAATCCTTCAGTCGAGTGGTATTGTTGATAACTGTAATGCGGTTGCTCTAAATAATAACCACAACAAGTTACTCAAGTGAGACAATCTCCGATTTAAGGTCTCCAGTGTACGTCCAAGGTTTGGATAGGCCTATAATAAATATGATGCTTAGGTGTGCCTAAAGGATAGAGGGCACAGGTAATAAAACTTTCTTATCTCCAAAAGAACCACATAACCTATATAAGCATTAATCTCCCCACTCGATAAACTAGGCTTAATAAATTCTTTCCTGATTATATTAACATTTTCTATATATTCCATATATTAATTGGAATATTTTGATTACTTAAACATCTTAGGGATTCCTAAAAGAATTGTCCTAGGATCTCGTTCACCTCTCATTTTTATTTATGGTGTATAGAAAACTGATTTAGGACTCTAAATCACATTTAGATGCGTGTCATTAAAGGGTTCAGGTGGAATCAATTTTTCAAATACATGCCAGCACCATTAAGCTGTCGATTATTCTAAGTGAATAGTTATTTTATCTAATACATAAAAGTTTATAAATCTACCTTTTTTTGAAAGTATATTGCCATTTTTTACCTTTCAAACTTTCAACAGCTATCGTATCAAGGATTTGATTTAATTCATTCTTTTCTCTTTTGTCATCTCAGCTTTTATCAAAGTTTTATGGTTCTTTTCAATGCTAGACTTGCTCACTGACTCAGATTTGGCCACCCTAGTTGATCGATTGCACAGCCTCCCACTTCTTGAATGCTCAATTGGACCTAAGGATGTCTTTAATAGTTCAGTGCTCTCTAGCTAAAGGTCAGCAGAGACGACCTTCAGGTCAATCATACGTTTCAAAGGCTTGAATGATCCGATGGGAGAATGGTCGAGTTCGGTAGATGTGTTGGTTGGCCTTGGCGGCATTTGCTTGTTTTTCTGATAGACTCCGAGATTCTTGTCGATGCCTGGGTATCCTTCCCGACTCACTTTGAATCGGGGTTTCAGGATGCACGTTTAATTTTGGTCCCATCATAAGCCCCCAAACTTTTGAAGTAGAAACTCAGGTTCGAACCTTCTTGTGCTGAGGCCTGTTCCCTAATTTTGGACTTATTTGATACTACAACACTGTGTAGTGGATTACTTTTATGTAAGCCCCGGCCCTTTTTTCTATCGCTTGGACTATTAGCAGTTGATGTTTTCGCCATAAAACTTCTCCCGCTCCTCCCTCTACATCCCATCATTCATCCTACCTGCTGCTCGCATATGGCAGTATATGACGTCAAAAGGGCTTATTCAAATGTGATAACTCACGCATTGTCATCTCCAGTTTCATAAGGTGGCCAGATCGGCATGGGATAAGGATGTGGAGGGAGCGTTAATGTTGGGCGTTGCCACTAAACTGAAACATGGCAAAGCAGCCGTCGAGGGACTGGGCAATGAAATGAGACACATCTTACAAGCTGTTTGTTGAGAAAGGGCAACTCAGCTCAATCCAAGTAGCCATGAATTGCAACTGGAAGAGAGAAATCAGCTCTATGAATATTTAAAAGCCCCTGTCAGAGAACAGGAGTTCCTGCAGCTAAGATTAAAAAATAGCATGGATCAAAGAAGGGACATATCATTTTTTTTGCAAAGGAAACAGAAGGTGAATCCACTCCCTAACAAAAGAAGAGTGGTCACTTACAAATAGCAAGGAGGAGGAAGTACAGGATGAAGTAGCAAACTTCTACAAAAGACATATTGGCACTTCAACTGTAGAGGGTGAATTTGACCCAAGAAAAAAAAAAGGCTTCAACCATTCATATTGCACAAGATTCCTGAAAATCGAAAGGCTGCACTCATTGCGAGTGAGTGAAGCTCCAACTCTCATTAGCTGATTGACAGTTCTTGCGGATAAAGTCATCATTTGCATCTCAGGATGGAAGGATAGATGGCTGTCTTTTAAAGGAAAGCTCCAACTCGTCTATCCTTTCCACTCAGCCATATGTATTAGATATCAATGGTAATGCTTCCAAAAGCCATTCTGTAAAGGACTGACAGTCAATGGCTTCTTATGCCATGGGAACCTTGACGGAAAATCATCTGCAAGAGTGGCATAATACGCTGTCTGCAACACCAAAGATAAGGGAGATCTGGGAATTGAAAACAAACTTGCCTGGAACAATGCCTTGCTATCTAAGCAATTAGGGAGACTTATCTTCAAAGATGACCCATCAATCCGGGTAAATTGGGTTTCGCTAAACAAATTGAAGAATAGGAGCATATGGACACTCAAATTCCCAAAACACTCTGAGATTTCAGAAATCGTGATGAAGCTTTTCCCTCTCATCAGACTGAGCCCCCCAGTTGAGAGGAATACAGAGAATCACCAAAGTTACAAGGCTGCCAATACGTGCTATAGTGAGCAATGTCTCTAAGAAATGGACAAATAAACATGGCAAGGAAATACAGGTCAAGGATACCATGTTACCATATTCCCTGAATGCAAGCACTGAAGATGCGACAACCTGGGCACTCTCTAGGCATGGGAATTTCGCTGTTGGCTCTTCCCAAAGGGTCATGCAACCCAAAGGAAACAGGGTTCCATGGGAAAAACTCACCTGATTTTCCTGCAAATATCTTGGCCGTGCTTTCATCCTTCGGCTTGCAATATGGAGACTTGAAATTATGGATAGAATCAAACATTTCTGCAATGGACCTCAATGGTGTGTCTTATGCCAGATTGAAGAGGAATCCCACAATCATTTGTCCTTTCTATCTGTCCCTCTCGCAAAACAAGTTTGGGGATGTCTGTGCAGAAAAGATGTGGTGTCTACAGCCAGTAAAGAAATAGACAACAGGAATGCAATGGGTGTCCGGTGTCTAGAAAGGTAGAATGCAAAATCAACTGCTAGCAGCCACTATTTACGCTATTTGGAAATAATGAATAAAAGAAGCTCTGACACCACTTCTCCGACCAATGAGGAAAGACTGGTCAGCACCACTTTCATTGTTGTCCAAGATAAGTTGGTTACATATTGGTTTTGATTTGGAAATTCCTCAGTAGAACGATTATCAGAGCCTGGAGATTGCCACTGGTTATTCACCCCAGTATAGCGCTGGCTACATACACTCTCATTACTTCAATATAGTCACTAGTTATTCACCCCAAAAAAATAGTTTCCTTGCTACTCATTCTGCCAAAAAATCAAAATAAAAATACATATAAAGCAACTTCTCACGAGGGCATTTTCGATCAACATTCTAGTTCTGGGGATAAGTACGTTTTGATCAAATAGGATGAATTGTCAAAACACTCCTTACGGGTCTTGAGTTCGTCAGTAATTCATATTGAAGTGAAAGCCATCATATTTATCCAGAACCAGGGAAACTGGATACCTTAAATTGCAAAACGCTAGAAAATAATGTCATGAAGTATTGCCCAAATTGCAACTGAACACCTAGAAATAGAAAGTCAAACGAAGTTGCTCAATTCAATTAAGTTTAGCCACCGAGTAATTCTGAAGGAACCTCAACCACTTTCTATTTTGGCTTATTTTTAAATGCTGGCCCAAAGTATCAAACATGCAGTTATCAAAATAGCTAACTCTGAGCTTCAAATGAGTAGCTCCAATAGAATGCAAGAAATTTCGTAAAAGACTATTGCAAACGCAAAACTGAATAGTGAATGAAAATTATCATCTTCTATTTATAGAACTCGATTTTGATTCACGCAATAATTCGCTGGCTGAACATTATAATTTTTACAAGGAATTTTGTGAAATGAGTAACATAGGGAGAATAACAGGTGGGACAAGACCATCACAACATACAATGAATAAAGCATTGTTATGTCAAAAGCAAACACTAGTGCATGACACATTCTCAAAAACCTCATGAAAGCAAATCTTGTTGGTTGTCACTAACTGTCACCAATAGTCATAACACAAAAATCAACTTTCCGACTAACATGTTGCTAATTGTCAAGCAAATCTGATCATAGTAATGGGGATTCTAAATAAGTTTGCGGTCAGGACATCTTGTTTGATGGTTTCTCAGGTAAAAAGACGAACAATGAAGAAATCGGCCATGCCAACATAGTACTGAAGCAAAACTGAGCTTACTCAATGAAGCAGGAATGTTTCCATGAAATGATAGACAACTCTACTTGGTGTGCCTAAGTTTCCTCAGGGTTATGGAAGTCCTCTTCTTTTGATCAATTTCCTTCCCTTCACACACTTGACATCCCCTACTGCGATTTATCTCATGCTTCCAAAGATAGCGAGCATCTCCCCACATGATTACCAGAGATCCAGGGTTCAGATAAACAGGAAGCTTCGACGTTGGTGAAACTTCACCTTCATTTTCTTCCACCCGGCTGAAATGCATAACACACGAAGACTCCAGAGAGACTATGGCAATCCCATCTTCAAAGCGCAGCAGGTCTACATGTGCACAGATTCCCTGCATATACATGAGACTATTTAACCAAAAAAGTACTAAAAAAATGGCCACAGTTCATTTTTGTAGATCAAACAGAGACTAGCACTTGCCAGATAACTAACAATTGACCAAGATAGTGCAACAGCATGCACAGCAAAAAAACCAACAAAACAACAATAACAAAACCTTTCTAGTCCCACAAGATAGGTGAACATAAATAATGCAGAACGTGGGGATTGGAGGGGAGGAGAAACTGAAATTCAAAATAATTGGGGCCTTTTTCAAAGTGGAAAACAATTTCTCTTTTTTTCCCCCCTTTTCTTCTCTTTTTTTTTTCACTTTCCATTTTCCTCAATTTCCTTGGAATGCACATTCTTTTATTTGAGTTAGAAAAGCGACTGTTTTCCAAAGTCATTGTTAATTAATAGTTGTTAGAATCACATTAATCATTCGACCTAATATCAGAGTCATTAATCAAAGCAATTTATTTGGGACTCGGATTGAAATTCTTCATTGAAGCTTGTTTGAGCTAGATTTAATAAGCCTAACAAGTTGAATTTAGCCATTTTTAGCTCATTAACCCATTACAATCCCTAAGTGATCTATTACCTTATCTAAGAAGGAATATTTACGCTTGCTTGTCAAGTCTCTTTATCTACATCCACTATTGTTCATATGCAAAATCCCACTTCCCATCTATTGTTGTTTCCTCAATATTGGTTAATTGATTCCAATGCTTCGAATCACGTGACTAGAGTCACAAGTATCTTATATGCTTCAATGTTATAATCTTATGCACACAACATTACGGAAAAACTAGGGAGGATCACTCTTTTATGAAAGTCGAAGGAATTGGTTCTATTTGTTTAACCCCAACATTACGACTCTCTTTGGTTTTATACTTGCAGAATTTTCCTTTTAATTTGCGATCTTCGAGAATGTTTACTCAAAGAGCATCAATATTGTGTAGTGTTTTTTTCCCAATCATGAAGAAGATCTTGAGACAGTCGATTATTGCTAGATGTTGTCGTGTGCCAGAAAGTCTCCACTTGTTGTAGAGGAACCGAGTCCCACTATTTGTTCTAATGTTTCCTCTACACCTCTTAAAATTCATTATCAGTTGGGTAATCCTTCTATCTCTAGTCTGAAAAAGCTGTGTCTAAATTTCAATTTTATTACTGATATGTTTTCTAAATCGTTTAGTTTGCTAAACGCCATCGCATGTCATATTACCCTTACATCGTTTAGTTTGCTAAACGCCAACGCATGTCATATTACCCTTGCATTTATACAGGTATATATGCTTCTTTTGAGTTAGTTCACACGTATATCTAAAGTCCCTCTTCTCTTCAACTTAAGTAGGAACTTAATTATTTTGTAACTTCTATCGATGATTATTCTCAAGTCACCCGATAAAAAATCATTCTGATATATTTCTATTTTTTGTGCCCTCCATATTAAAATTAGGACTCAATTTTTTACATCTATGTATTTTGCAGAGTGATAATGCTCATGAATATTTTTTTCCACTTCTTTTTTTGTCATTCATGTCCTACCATGGGGTTCTCCACAAGTATTCAGCCCTGATACACCCCCCCCCCCCCAACAGAATGGAGCAGCGGAAAGACAGAATAGAAACTTGACAGGAATTGCTTCAGCTCTATTATTCAAAATGGGAGTTTCAAAAAGAACGTTGGAGTGACATAATATTGACAGCTTGTTGATTTATGTATAGAATTCCCTTAGTTGTCCTTAAAGGACAGATTCCTTATCATGTTTTATGTCCTAGAAAGCCATTAAATCCTCTTTCCACAAAATTTTGTGGATGTGTATGGTATGTTAGTGATATCCTATTGGGTGTTTGAGCCAACCTTATCGAGTCTATTCTTCCACTGGCATATACTATTATTCTTAATCATGGGACCAATTCAAACATTCTGATTACATTGCAAAAGGCTCATCACAACAATGCGTAGTATCCCATGTCTACTACATTATCATATGCTATTTTTTCTTTCTCTTCTTAGTAGACTTTGGTGTCTGCCTTGGTCTCTATCAATTTACCTTGATCTATATCCAAGGCTATTTTTCATCTTCATTTGCAAGCATCTATGAGAGAAGATATGGTTGCACTTGAATATAATCACATGTAGAATCTAAACTTTTTTCCTTCTAGCGAGAAAACCATCGACTGTAAATGGGTTTAAATTATCAAAGTCAACTTGAATAGTTCTTTAGTTATGTTGAAAGCTCATCTAGTGGCATAGTATGTGCTTAAACATATAGGGTGGACTACATGGATACATTTTCTCCTGTCACCAAGTTGACTTCAACTAGGGTTCTCATTTAATTGGAAACTAATCATCAATGATTCTATATTAATTAGATATCAAGTATGCCTTCTTACATAGTAATCTTGAGGAGGATGTTTATTTGGAGAAACCACCAGGGAGCATCTAGATCTACATGTTAGCTGAAGAAATCTTTGTGTTAGTCCCTACAGGCATGGTTTGGCAAGTTCAACGAAGTTGTTTCTTAGCTTGAACTCTCTCATTGTAAAATTGATCACTTTGTGTTCTACAATACTAGAAGTATTCTTATGTCTGTGGATGATATTATAATTAATAGCAATGATAGTATTGTTATTAAGTTAACTACAAATCACAGATCTAGAGAGCTTGTGTTATTTTCTTCACATTGAGATCGCTAGGCGCCTTCGTGGCATCTTTCTTCTGCAAATAAAATACAATGAATTTGCTTTGAGGGACTAGTATAATGGATTCAACACCTCATGGTACTCCCATGGATCTAGAGATTAAGTTTTCTAAAGATAATGCAAACATCTTCATTGAACCGAAAAGGTACTGACAATTAATTAGCGACCTCAATTACCTTGTTGTAACTCGTCTATATATTGCTTTCTCAGCTAATGTTGTATGCCAATTATTGTTTTCTTCTCATGCTCCTCATTAAGAGGCTATAATGTGTATTATGAGATATCTTAAGGTATAGTAGGAGACCTACTTTATAGTGATCATAGTTATACTCATGTCAAGGAATTTTTAAATGTTAATAGGGTCAAGCCACCATATGTTTTGGTTAAAGACAACCTTGTGTTGTGAAAAAGTAAGAAATAAAATATAGTAGTCGGGTCAAGCATAGAATGAGAATATTGTACGCTAACACATGTTACATGTGAAGTGTAGATTTGGAAATTACTTAATCATCTTGGTTATAAGAGTTCTAGGCTTTCTCAACTATAGTGTGATAATCAAGCAGCTATCCACATTGTATGAGTGCATATTGTATACAAATTTAGATTATCATTTTGTTCATGAAAAGCTCCAACGATGCTTAATTTATGTTTATTATATGAACACTAGCAATCAACTGATAGACATTTTTACCAATTCTTTAATTGGAATTCGAGTTATATATTTTTAATAAGTTGATCATGAGCAACATCGATACTCTAACTAGAAGGGAATACTAGAATATGCTTTGTAAATATGCTCGTAGGATACGCTTAGGGTATCTGTTAATATATGAAGATATTATAGTCTTTGTATTATATTGTAGATAAGAATATATAAATGTCTATATACATACATACATATGTATAAGCCCAAACCCTAATTGGGGGTTTTTTCACAAAACTTCCTCCTCTTTTCTTCTCTGACTCTACACTTTTCAATCCCAGAAGAGAATGCCACGGGGAGCAGAGGGCTATTTCTCTGTGGCAAATTTTGGGAAAGAGCTTACTGAGGCCATAATGGAATTTTTCGCTGAACGTTGCCTAAGGCTATAAAAAATTTTGGCAAATTTTTTACCGAGGCATGTTGCATACAGTTATTCTTTTTGTTTCTGATACTGCCAATGCCTCTATTTTGCTGGATGTGATTTATATCGTCATTTGAAAGGTCACAACCAGCAGATTGAAAAGGTGGTATCAAATCTCATTGTCTATGGTCAATCAACCTTTCCCATAGGAAGATCTATAGGAGATAAAGTGCTGAAAAGTCAAGAACGTGTGACAGCCAAAAGGCAGGAAGAAGGTATCTCTTATGTCTGTGCTCAAAGTAGACTTTCTCAAGACCAGATGCCACAGAATTTTGAGTTTCCTGACGAGTTACACAGAGCTTACAATATTTTGAGCCAGATTTTAGTTCTAGAGAACAATGCTTTTCAAGAGCAAGCCTTGAAACAATGGTAATATTGCTCCATTATAGCCTAAAGGTGGCCTAGTTAATTCAAGCCAAGGAAGCAGGATCTCTGTAATGCAGAGTAATGCTCCACACTTTTGACCTTCACTAGACCTCATAATGGTGGCATCGAGGAGAAAAAAGGTTTGCAAACAAGATGATCCGATGGCACCAGATGATGGTGTACTTAGAAAAGTGAAAGAACTACAAACAAATCAGAACTTCCATTTCCACCCACCATGAAGAAATTAAGGATCAGCCACTTGAGCACTGTTGGTGACTTCTCCTTGACAGTAAAGCTGACGAGAGTTCTTTACATTACTAAAAGGTTGTTTGGATCATTTTCAGAAGCTACTAGGTCGGCAGCACATCCTCCCAAAAGTAGCACATATTTTGGTGCAAAGAAGTAAGACAAATATCAGCAGATGTAGGGAATTCTAGAGGATGGTTCGTCAATAAATAATTTGGGACTCCCTCTCTCATCTACCAGGTTTCTGTGTTGATCAGTTTGGCCCTCTGGTTGACAAGGTTACTACAACAATCAAGTGCAGCGCCCATAGATCTTATCAATCCAGGATGAGAACAATTAGTGAAAGCATTATTTTTCAGCTATTTCTGTATTGGAGGCAAATTTTCCTGCTTCCTAAGAACAGAAAAAATTCAGGCCCCTTGCAGAGCATTTCTCTGGACAGGAGTAGCTCTCAAAAGAGATATGGTGCTTGGAATGAATTGTGTATGCCGATGAAGTATGGTGATATTAGCCTTAAAATTTTGCAAGCATGGAACAGAGTACAGCTTTTTGAGCAAGTATAGGTCCTAGCTAAGAAGAACGAGATGCTGTGGGCATGATGATTCATGCTTATAACCAAAAGGGTGCAAGCTTATGTACAGCAACAAAGCAGCAAAATGCATCAGGGGCTTGGAGCAGCCTGTTGACAGTAAGGGATGATTTCACTGCAGCAGCCCAAGTGCCAGGGGTAAAGTGCCAATGGAGACACACAAAGCACGGTGATTAAAGCTTGAAAAATGCCTATGAATCAATGATGATGCACCAAAACAAAGCTCAATGGTTTCAGCCTATCTTCTAATATGGATTAATGGAATTGTTCCGAAGATTTAGTTAATTTGTTCATTTTATTATATTTGCTTCTATATTTTCTCATATTAAAGATTTCTAAAATTCTATAATTTTGGTTGTCTTAAGGATACCTATGGAAAGTTATATTGTTTTTCCATAATTTTCTTATTTTAGGTTGTCATTAATCAGATAATTATATTTATTTCCTAATTAACCTAACAGTAAATTATTTCTATCTAAGGATTATATTTTATTGTTTGAATAACCAATAACAATTAATAAAAGTTATGTGGGAATTGTTGCAGAATTGTCTCTCTCTTACCCCTTGCGATTTCTTCCCCTCCCCTCTTGTCTCTATTCTTGCTCTCCCTTGTTATCCCCTTCCCTCCTCCTTCCATCACAACTTACAGATAAGCTGAGAACAAGAACTAAATTAGCTCAAAGCAGAATAGCCATCAGTGCAGAGGAAACTAGAGAGCTTACGTTCTACAATCACCAATATTCAGCAGTTGGTGAACTAATTATATTCGAAGATGACATTGAGGCTGACTACAATTGCAAACCTAGGCACCTAAAGCTATCCAGAGAAGAAATGGTGTGACTATGTAAAGAAGAAAATTCATCCTGCTTTGGTGTAACACATGGCATGAGACAAATAGGAAAATTTTTAACAGAGAGCATGAGCCTTAGTAAACATGATGATTTAAGTGAGCTGCACGCTGGTAGTATTCTCGAGATGATTAAGCCTGTTTAGGCTATTTTAGCTGCATTCTTATGAACCAGGCATTGCTGGGACCGGTGTAGTGTTGAGGAAGATCAATATAATTTTGCTTACCCAAAATTGGGAAATAAAAGGATGTAAACCGATAACATATGATGCTACTGAGCAAAAAAACACTAATTTTACAATTCTACCATGAGTGATGCAGATGATTAAGGGGTCTTGAATTTTACCAACATGACTAAATACCACTTTCATATATCCTTTGACAGGTACTTATTAAGTATACGAGTAAGCCCTTAAAATTATATAGAAAATCTGATAAAAAAATGTTTGTGGCAACTCTACATCTGTGGACAATAAAAATGAGGTCAAAAAGAAAAGGTTGGAAAATAATACAAACAGCAGTCATTGCCTTGAATCACCCATAATTCATGGTGCATACGAAGATTTTATATGTTGCAATTCAAAATCTAGTATACCCTGTCCCAAGGGAAACAGCCCAAATCATATTCATCCAGTACCACTCCATTCAAGAAACACAGAATGCAAGATGAAAAAGGCAATGAAGCCTTCGTCTGTTTAAATCCCTTCCAAAGTTCTGTTCTACACAGACACTGCTTCATAAAAGATACATCTATGCGGACTGTTGTCAAATTAGTATCCATGTTTGGTTACCCAATCAAATTCACATGCATAACAAGGAAATAGACGATAGAATGGAGTTAGAGTTGTGAAAAGCCTGGGGAGGTTCACAACATAATCATTCCAATGAAGTCCAACAGCAGGTAGTTTCAGAGAACCTTGTTTCCCAATGTGCAAGCACAAGTCCTCAAATTTTGTTTTTGAGGCAACAAAAACAAAATTCAGCTTTAAACGATCTCCCGAATTAGATAGGGATCAAGATAAATTTTCTGAGTTGCTTGGAAAGAAAGACTTTGGATTCCGATTGAAGGTAAGATACATTATTAGCAGGGTTGAATGAAGGCTTGCATGCCTATTTCTAGATTTCTAAAAATAGAAATAAAAAAATTGAATTTCATTTGAAAGAAGGTAAATTGGTGGCAAGGATGAAAGAAGGCTTTGCAGTTCTACTTTTGGGTTCTAGAAAAAAAATTTTTGATTTTGTTTGCAGGAAGGAAAACCAGTCGCAAGGAAAAAAAGGCTTTGCATTGCTAACAGTTGAGACTTAAATTCAGAGATTGCCCAGACGTTCCTAAGTTTGCCTATTTGCATATTGTTACTGCTTCTGCATATATCCCCATGGCAGTGGAACAGAAAGAGTTACAAATGCATACACGCAACCACTGAATTTGTAAACAATAGTGTTGAAACCGCACCTCACCTGGTTGGTATAAATTTACAATAAGTTGATCAAATAGTGGCTTCCTCCAAAGCAAATGTGATGGAAGAACACAGGCTGCATCATTATGATTCACCGTTGCAAAGTCTCCCATTTCAGAATCATAATTACCGGCAGATGCCATTTCACAAATGGAGTTGGAAAGTTCAATAGCCCATGATGGAAGATCTCCAAACCTCATAGCCTGTACTGAGAGAATATTCCAATCTTAGACACCATTTGTTGATCAACTTAAACAGAGACAGTCTAATGTTGCAACACGCACTTTCAGCAAGTAAAAATGGCACATGTCAGACAGTATCAGATAAAGAAGGTGCACGATATAAGTATTTCAATAAAATCCCCCTTTCAATGCCACCACACATGGAGATCACATCTTCATCTTTCAACACAATCACTGTCTTTCGAAAACCAAGCACTACACATTTTCAGCTTCTTGAAAAGGTTGAACATGCAGATTTGCTGTTCAGACCCAGCTTCCCAACACCCTGATCTGTTCTAGCAGTATGAACTGGAAAGGCTACATAAATGCATACATGCATACATGTATATCTATATTTGCACAACTAGCACAGAGTTGTCTTGTCTACGAATCCAATTAAGTAGTAAACTAGTTGGTTGTTTTGCCATTGATTATAATATTTTTATATTTGAAATTTGCTAATTTTAATACTAATTAATTTATATAATACAACTAAATCATAAATTCAATATAGATCTGTTACTCCCAAGCTACAAATAATTATTGTCCAAGTTCTGAAATAAACCACCTCTTCCTCCAAGTGTAAGAGAAATTGGAGTACTTTTAATATTGTACACACATAGGCCAGGAATAGACTAAAATATGAGAGATTAAATAATTTTGTTTATATCCACTATAACATAAGGTTAAAAATACAAAATGTTATAAGGAAAACCCAAACTGACCTAAAAAATCAAATTAATATGATAAACTTGAATTATATATTTGAGGAAGATAATCTCTGAGGTTCATAGATGGAAGAGCGGAATAGACCACTTCTAGATGGACTAGATAATTCAAGATGGCTCACTACTGAGTTTGAAGGAGATGAAGAAGGTGGTGGTGGGATGAATGTTGCTCCAGGGCCTAAAGAAGGGAAACAAGATGATAACTCTACTTCCTCAGATGATTAAAGTTCAAATGATGATGATGCAAGGAGTGGAGGTGGAAGTGGTGGTGATGGAATTAATGATTGGGGTCAAGACAATAGTAATGATGATGAGCCTCTATAGCAAATTATTAAATCAACTAAGCATCCTCCCTCCCCATATTTTGGAGACTGTTCATGTGCCACCCTATAAGAAAATGAGATGGGCATTAAATCACCGCAAAAGCTATCACAAACTTATAGAAGAAGAGCAAATGGTGCCCATATAGCTAGAGGTTTATAATATCGAAGGATGATAGATAGTTCTAATAGCATTGAGATTTTTGAATCCCCCAAAGCTAGTGGTAGTCTAAGTACACAAAAACTCTTCTCAAGTCTAGCCCCAAAAGTTCTTGACTTACAAATGTGGGCATCCTTCCAATTACCAATATGGGTACCAGTACCCAGGACAACAAGATTTTTATAGAGCATCGTAGGTCGTAGTTCATTTTCCATCACAACAATAGTTTACCTAAGAAAATTCAAGGTATCACCACCAATGGCAAGTTTGGTAGTATGTATGGCTATTTTTTGATGATTTATGCCAATTCCAAGAAGGATATTACTCAAATAAATCATCCAATGATCAGAGCAATGAAGATGATAGATATAATCTAGGACAAAGATTGATGTAATAGTGATATCATGATAATTTACACAACTTCAACTTTAATTATTCTAATAGTATTTTGCTTATCAAATACTACTTGCTAAGACTAACTTGATTAAATGTCAACTAATATCATAAATTATCTTATTCTCTATAGAGTGGCCACAAACTGCACAGTTCAAAAATGAATTTACTTATTTTGCTAACTTGGTTACACTATGCAAAAAATACAAGACTACAAGCATGACATTTATTTTTATTTAATTATTAATAACTTGTATACACTTCTTTTGGCAATGAATGGCAATTCATTCTCTTTATTTGGCTTTATTTTTATTATTTTAGTATTTACTAATTATCTAAAATACTTAAAATATATAAAATATGATTAAATGTAGTTAAATTTTTGTACTTATCTCAATTTCAACGAGGTTATGAAAAACATTGCACTCAATATGGCCAATGCCGATAAAACAATCGATACCAATACCAATACTAATATTTTTGCCCATTCTAATAGGTGTTGCTGCATCTTGAGATCCTAATTGACAGGTTCCAGTGCTTCACAATGAGCAATTGTGAAGAATAACTGTTTTAGATTCTAAAATAATCATTTAGTTCATTATTAACTACTCTGATCTCCCTAAATAAGAGAGCCCCATTCTTGCTCTCCCAATTTAGAAAGACAAAAATAGCCAATTGGGTCAGTTCAACCAAGAAAAAATAGTCTCTTTGGGCATGGAATGAAAGATGCTTTTCGGTCATACACCTTTGTACACAGAACACCAACTTAATATCAATAAGTAAATCAAGCTACATGCAATTACATCAACAACTTCTATTTCTTTAGTAAATAGCCCCATCTTGGAAATCATTCATAGATGACTTCAATTACTTATACGTCACACACTAGAATTTAAAAAAATAAAACAAGTGAGAGATACAAAGCATCAACCCATACAAAAGCGAATTGGTTGTCTATTGAATGCAACCCCAAAACCAGAAAGACTGTGAATAGTTCGGGTTCTAAAGTCTTATATAACATATGTTAATGTCATCAAGAAATGTTTGATGATGCGTGCACAAGTTCAGAGGTAGAATCCACCCCAAAAGAACGTTTTATGAGGGGAAAAGCCTCCCAAATTTATAAGCTGAAAATTTTGCCTCCAACTTTCCAATGTAGGACACGCATTATTCCTTCCCCCTTCAACAGCTGCAGACTTCGACGGTTACACTCTGCAACACTTCACTCGGCGGCTTTCACTCTGCGACGCTTTAATCCACCCCGGCGCACCGACAGCAGGTCAGCCCCTCCGGAGGTAGCCCTTTCCGGTCAGAACTCTCTGCAGGTAGCCCTCCCCGGGCCGGGGCTGGTCTCAATGAAAGCACCATTTGATGCGAGCATAAACTAGGGAGAAAGCCCATCCCAAAAGATCAATCTAGTAAGAAGGAGAGCCCCCTAACTTAAAAGGTAGAGGTTTTGCCTTGAGCTTTCCAATTGTAAGACTCACATCATTATTTGTGTTAGGGTAATTTTTATAATTGGCATATTCCGTGACCCTATGTAATCGTGTGTCGATATCGAATTGTGTTTCGTCGAAACATATTTTCGTACCTGTCCGTTCCGGCTTCCAGGAAAACTATGCCTGCCGTAAGCTCGCTGTGAACTCGAGCCCAAAATCCAGAAGCCCTGTGCTCGCCGTGAGCTCGCCACGAGCTCGAACCCAAAATCTAGAAGCTCTGTGCTCACCATGAGCTCACCACGAGCTCGAGCCCAAAATCCCGAAACCCTGCGCTCGCCGTGAGGTCGCCATGAGCTCGAGCGCACATAAGGTTCTCATGAAACCCTACGTGCACTCGAGCGCTGCGGCAACGAGCAACTTTTTTGAATGCATTTTTCAAGCCCTCTATAAATATACACCTACAATCAATTCCCCTAACCTTGAATGGATATTTTTGGAGCCGTCCCACTTCAGAGAAAATCATTTTCCACTCCATTAAACTTGTTTTAATTGAGAAAACCGATCTTTTCTCATTGTGCTTCATGTGCTAGCGATTTTCTCACCACTTTCTCTTTATCAATCCATCACCTCTACCGTTCTACCTTCGTTAGTGACGTCAGTACGTTGAAAAGGGGAATCTAGTAGTGTGTGGCAATTCAAGTGGCACGAGAGGGAAGATCAACGTGAAGATCAGAAGGCATCCAGTGCCGTTGCCGTGGGTAAATCCAATGAGTTCCCTGGTAGCGATTATAACACGGGAGTAAATCGACTAGGTTAGCACGTCGTTACCACACGATCTGTAAGTTAATTTTCATAGTTCATTTCTTCCCTGACTGTTAAAGCCCGAAGGATTTTTTTCGATTACAGTGGGTATCGAGTTTTTTCTTCATCACCAAAAAAATTGTCTATTTATTATTATTATTATTTTATTTTTATACTCATATTGCTCTTATCATCTAGACACAAATATTCTTTACGTGTATTGAATATTTAATTTTGCACTACTTCCGCTAATTTATTGTGGGGGTCGAAATATTGGTGCAATTTGGACCGAAACGGTTCTTTCAATCGGTATCAGAGCCTTAGCCTGATCCACAACCCCCAATCTAGACGTATACGAGTGAATCGCTCTTCGTACCTCTCTTCTTTAATAGGAGCAACTATACCTATTGGAAGGTTCGAATGAGGGCCTTCCTCAAATTGATGGATGAACGCGTGTGGGCTAGTACCCAAACCGGGTGGACTCCATCCAAAAGTGGTGATGAACCAAAAAGTCTATCTTTGTGGTCAAAAGAAGAACTTGATGTATATAATTGGAATAGTAAGAGATTATATGCCATTTTTATAGACGTATCTACAGAAGAGTTTAAACACATATCTATGTGTGAGACTGCAAAAGACGTGTGGGAAATACTTGAAATAACTCATGAAGGAACCAAACTTGTAAAAAATTCAAAATTGCAAATACTAACGACCAGATTTGAAGAAATCCACATGAAAGATAATGAAACGTTCGATGAGTTCTATACGCAATTAAATGATATTATGAATTCCACGTTTAATTTAGGAGAACGAATCTCTGAAAATAAAGTTGTTAGAAAAATTTTTAGATCGCTCCCCTAACGATTTAGACCTAAAGTCACCGCTATCAAAAAAAGTAAAGACCTTGATAAAATGAAGATCGAAGAACTTATAGGATCCCTCCAAACTTATGAGCACACATTTCCACAATTAAGGAAGTAAAAATCAATTGCCCTAAAATCCATTAGGGAAGAGAGAGATCGTGACTCCGATGATAAGTCAAATAGCGATGAAGATTTTACCACATTTGTTAGAAATTTTAAAAATTTTTTTAAAAAAATAAATCTTCATTTGACTTACCAAATTTGGATTTAAAATGAACTCTAAATCTGATAAGAAAGGCCGACGTGAATTTAAAGAATCCAAATCTAAAAATATTCAAATTGTTCAATGCCACGAGTGTAAAGATTTTAGTCATTATCGTGCCGAATGTCCAAACCTTAAATGCCAACAATGTTAAGCCTAAAAAGCTAATGTGACATTAAGCGATGACGAAGAAGAGGAGGAAGAAAAATACTCTGAAGATGGCCCTGTCAAGTACATGGCCTTTATGACCTTAATGTGTGAAAATGATGATCACTTAGAGACAAGTCTTAAGCTATCCAATAACTCTAAGAACGAATCAGAATCTAATCTGTATGATCTTCAGGATGCTTATGACAAATTATTTAAAGAATGCTTCAAGTTAAGAAAACGAATGTGTCACTCAAACAAAAACTGGCTAAAATGAAAAAAGAAAAATTAGCTCTAAAATTCGAATTAGACACAAAAGTTCAAGAAGTTAATAACCTGAAAAGTTCTTTTACTAAAAAAATCACGACTCTTGAATCTGATTTAGAGGCTGCTCAAAATGACTTGAAACAATTTTCAAATTGCTCCAAAAAATTGGACCATATGCTCAGTTTAGGAAAAATAAGAGCAAATAAAATTGGGTTGGATAACTCTGAAAATGACTTAAAAGCCACTGGTAATTCTAAAACTATATTTGTCCAAACCCATGTCCCTCCCAAGGCAAAACAATCCCTCGTTTGCTCATATTGACAAATTGTCCAAAAGTTCTCCAAAGAAGAGTGCTAATACACAAGAACCTCAAAACTTCATAAGTATGAAACAATTTGGTCTTAAATTCACTAGGTAGCCAATATGCACTTCTGACAGCCATGCTAAATTCGTTCCAATATGTCATAGGTGTGGAATTATTGGCCATATTCGTCCCTACTGCCTCGTATCATTACGACAAAATAAGTCTCGACAAGACTCTAAGAAAAAGCATCTCATTCTCTACATCCAACACCTAAATGATCAAGTGATAAACTTAAACAATACCATAAAATATGGTAAAAAATTGTGGATCAAGAAGAGTGAGCTCCATTACCCTTTGATAATTCGTGACAAAAGGGAGAGTAGACCGCTTCCTTAGGGGAGATTGATCCTGATAGGGAGAGATTATCTTGATAGAGGGAAATGTCATTTTTGTTAGGGGGAATTCTTCTTGGATTTATACTATTTTTGTGGCTTTGTACTATTCTTGTTGTCATATTATATCATCTTGTATTATATCTGTTTGTACTAACCATATTTGACCAGGCAACACCGCTATGGTATCTAACCATGTTTGACCAGGCAACACCGCTATGGTATCTAACCATGTTTGACCAGGCAATACCGCTATAGTATCAGGCACAACAGTCACAACATGGACACAGCAGCTCACGTATAGAGTTTTATGATTACTTGTATTTTTTTTTCTTTTCTCACTAGGAGTACATTTTTATGTACACGGGTTCTATCTCGATAGTGTCTAAACCCGTACTTCACTTGTATTTTTTTACTTTATGTGTTTTGTCACGGAATTATCAAATGGGGAGATTCTTAAGGTAATTTTTATGATTGGCATATTCCATGACCCTATGTAATCGTGTGTTGATGTCGAGTTGTGTTTCGTTGAAACATATTTCCGTACTTGTCAATTCCGGCTTCCAGGAATACTATGCCTGCCATGAGCTCAAGCCCAAAATCCAGAAGCCCTATACTCGCCGTGGGCTCGCCACAAGCTCGAGCCCAAAATCCAAAAGCCCTGTGCTCGCCCTGTGCTCGACACGAGCTCAAACCCAAAATCCTAAAACCCTGCGCTAGCCGTGAGCTTGTCACGAGCTCGAGCGCACATAGGGTTTCACGAGGGCCGTGGCATCGAGCAACTTTTTTGAATGCATTTTTCGAACCCTCTATAAATATAGACCTATAATCAGTTGCCCTAACCTTGGATAGATATTTTTGGAGCCGTCCCACTTGAGAGAAGATTATTTTCCACTCCATTAAACATGTTCTAATTGAAAAAACCGATCTTTTCTCATTGTGCTTCATGTGCTAGCTATTTTCTCACCACTTTCTCTTTATCAATCCATCACCTCTACCCTTCTATCTTCGTTGGTGACATTGGTACGTTGAAGAAGGGGATCTGGTCATGTGTCGCAATTCAAGTGGCACGAGAGGGAAGATTGACGTGAAGACCGGAGGACGTCCAATGCCATTACCGTAGGCAAATCCAATGAGTTCTTTGGTAGGGATCACAAGACGGGAATAAGTCGGTTAAGTTAACACGTCATTACCACCCAACCTGTAAGTTGATTTTCATAATGCATTCCTTCCCTAGCCGTTGAAACCCAGAGGATTTTTCTCAATTATCGTAGGTATCAAGTTTTCCCTTTGTCACCAAAAAGATTGTCTTTTTATTATTACTATTACTTTATTTTTATACTCGTATTGCTCTTATCATTTAAACACAAATATTCTTTACGTGTATTGAATATTTAATTTTACACTGCTTCTGCTAATTTATTGTGGGGGTCGAAACATTTGTGCAATTTGGACCGAAACAGTTCTTTCAATTTGATGCAATCATAAGCCAGGAGGAGAGCCCATCACAAGAGACCGATCTATTAGGAGGGAGAGCCCCCTAACTTATAAGTTTGAGGTTTTACCTTAAGCTTTCTAATTATGAGACTCGCATCATTCTCCCTTCTTCAACAGCCGCAAACCCCGATGGCTGCACTCTACAGCATTTCACTCGGTGGCTTCCACTCTGCTACGTTTTACTCCGCCCTAATGCACCGACAGCAAGTCAACCCCTCCGCAGATAACCCTCTCCGGGTCGGGGCTCGTCTTAATGAAAACACCATTTGATGCGAGCATAAGTTAAGGGAAGAATCCATCCCAAAAGACCGGTCTAATAGGAGGGAGAGCCCCCCAACTTATAAACTAGAGGTTTTGTTTCAAACTTTTCAATATGGAACTCGAATCATTCCTCCCTCCTTCAACAGTTGCAGACCTTGGCAGCTGCACTCTGCGGCACTTCACTCGACGGCTTTCACTCTACAACGCTTCACTCCGCCCTGACGCACCGACAGCAGGTCAGCCCCTCCACAGGTAGCCCTTTCCGGATTAGGGTTGATCTCAATGAAAGCACCATTGATGCGTGCACAAGTCTAGAGAAAAACTCACCCCAAAAGGACGTCCTATGGAGGAAAGAACCCCCAAACTTATAAGCTAGAGATTTTATCTCTAACTTTCCAATGTGGAACACAGATCATTTGACTTTTAAAGGTATCAAAGTTTTACTTACCAGTAAAGAAATATGCTTCCTTGTCCCAATTGTCAAGACTAACTTGACTGCTTTTGCACACAGGAAGACAACCCCTTTCTTTTGCAAGGAGAGCAAAATGATTAGGCAAGATTCCTGCATGGTGGAAGTATCCTACTCTGACGGATTTACCCACCTTACAAGATGAGTCTTCTTTTATTTGATGAATTGTAGGTCGCAACTGGTGGGTTCTTTTCAAAGTACTAAGGTCTAGTCATTAACATTACCGGTTGATGACTAATACAAGACTCAACTATAGAGATAACCTAGCCAATTATTGTAAAGTAGGTGATTCCTTTTTTATTCATCATCCTATTGCTCTAGGTTGACATATAACGCCCTCAATCTTAGTGAAATGTGTTTTAGATGGATACTATTTAAGTTAATGCCAAATAAAAAAGATTTTTGATATATTTTTCCTTGCAGCATTCTAGGACAAGGCGATACTTGCGATATTTTGACTTGGAACACATTTTATTTAGTAATTTTCTAGATGATAAATGCTATTGGATAGGTTACCTTTTATTGGCATTAGAAGCACATCACATTATGGCATGATAATATTTCACAATTTAATGAATCTTCCAAATATTTGATGGAATAGCGAAGAGATTACAATGAAACTCCTCACAACTTATCAATAGTTATAACCCCTTTGATATATATAGCTTATCAATTTAGGAATGGATGCTCTAATTTGGACATCTTGTTTGGGCTACTATCTTTATGTTCTTAATTTCTTCACACACTAGATGGCAGGGAGAAAATTAGCAATGATTGGCTAGCTCATTTCATGGCCTAATTCTGTTGAATAGTTAAGGATTTCTTATGCTAATCTTCTTTAATAACAAAATTTATTTCGATAGACTGAATGGGTCAAAGATTCATTACTTGTAAGAAATCTAGTTGAATAAGATGATATAAAGCTTTCCATGAACAATGGAATAAAGCAAGCACATAGGCATTCACAGGTAAAATATCATCAATATAATAGGCGCATCAGTCATACTGCCTTCACGACGATTTGCTTCTCAATTTTGAGCAAAAAGAGGAATCTCCCCAAATTTTGCTATTCCAATATAAATGATGTATCAATTAGACACAAAAATGAATCAACCAAGAAAATTTTCAGTATCAATTCTTTTGTGAATGGAGAAATACACCATTCTTTTCTATGCTACTTTTTATTAGAATTGGAGTAATTGTTGGTTCGGTTCAATTCCTCCATTGATTCTCTTTGAAAAAATGAATCAATAGGGAAATTCATATTATTGGGTACACCTAATTAAAATAGTTTGCATTATTATTACTAATCAAGGAAAGTTTATATTCATAAGACGTATAAGAATTTTTTTTATGACAAAAGATTCATTCATATTAAAAAAGCAGAAAAAAAAAATTTTTTTTTTAAACAATGGGTTTATTGAATTTCAAATATTCCATTATACCAATAAGATACAGAATGTTACTTCAAATTGAAAAATACACAGAAAAAACTACAGAACAAAGTAGCGATGGAGGGGGACTTATATGAATGGCAATACCCCTCCCAATATAATTATTTAAAGAAACTCTTCTATCTGAAGGACTTCTTCTATAGTTAAAACTTCACATTCCACATTCTTTCTATAACAATGTCAGGAATAGAGGACTTGTTTAATAGCTATTGTTAAGTAGTTTCTTGTTTCTTGCATTCATTAAGGCCACTCTATTTATAATATCTTCAATAATAGAGGAGGCAAAGTCTCTATTATATTACTTAATAAGAATTGCATACTTTCTTCAAAACAGATATAGGTATTTACTTATTCTGTTTTTTTATAAATCTAGCCTAGGTCAAGGTGTACGTTGCATTTTGAGCTTTAAGATTCTATTGTATGCAACAGTGTGATCAAAAGCGCTAAAGAGTCAAGGCAACAAGTCTCCTTATCACCTGAGCCACAAGGCACCACGCTAGGTGCTCATCTGAGATAAATGAGACACTAATGAAAATATAAATAAATATGCCAACATGCAGTGAAGAAAAATATTAATCAAGATTCAAGTGTTTGAAAGAACCAATAAAAAAAATGCAAAAAATAAGCAAAACATAAATACATATAAAAATAACTGAAAGACTGATGGAGATTTGGGATATTCACATACACATTTTATAAGATGTTCATAAGTAACAAAATTGAAAAACTATGTTAGAAATAAAATCAATGTATGACCATAACATAAAATCACTTATCAAAAGAAATATAACATAAACAAAGTCATGTGATGCGAGAGATAGAGTGATAGAGAACAAAAGACACAAAATGGCAAAAAATTAAAAATTAAAAAAGTGAACAAAGGCTAAAATTTGGTGAGACTGAGGGAGGGTGAGTCATACAGAGAACAAGAGACAAAAAAAAATGGTGTGTGACAGAGTGAACAAGGAAAAATTGTTAAGAACAAGAGTGTTTGATATGCTGAAGAGAAAGATTCATAGCTAGGGTTTGTTGTCTACATAATTTATGAAGTTAGGGTTCAATTCGCTTCAACGGACCGTTTAGGATGGAGACTATCGAGCCAAACACGGAAGAACAGTTGTTCGCCAACTTTAGTCAAGCAACGAAAATGGTAGAGGGTGAGAGAGCTCAGGCAAGTGGCTGAAGTGGAGAACATGATAGAATTTTGGCGATTTTACATATCACAAATCCATAAAACAACAGGCGGGCACCTAAGCACCAGAGTCCCTTCCTTCAAGTGATTTCCTAGCAACACCTGAGAATATCACCTCTCCTGGACATTGGGAAGGTGTGGATGCCTCACCTTGCCTGAGTGCCTAGGCACTCACCCGCCTTTAACAACACTGGTTTGTACATTGGGGAATACCACCCTCTTTGGCATCATATTTAAATAAGAATGTTCAATCTTACCCATCAATGGATATACATAAATACCCTTGCATCAGACTGATGTAGAAAATCAAGGAAAACAACAATTACCACTTCTGTCTTGGCACTGATACATCAAGGGTAGTCTAATCATTGACTAAGTCAATGAATTGGGTTTTATTTCCCACATACTACTGTACCTGACTTACCTATCAAAACAATAACAATAGCTCAGTACACATGGCTCCCGTCATTGTGGGATCTTTCACAAAAGAAAGTGCGTGTTTTCTTCTTCTCAACACATTCAAATAATAAGTATGGAATAAATATTATCAAAACATCTCACATCACTAGGTTTCCAATCCTTAAACAACCTAATTTTATCACCAGTTGCCATGGACACTCAATGAACAACAAGCCTCACAAGTTTAATGATGCATACTGAACTATCATTTCTTATTTTCCCCTTTGAAATTCATACTTTCTTCTACTGCAGTTAAAGCAATTATTACAGAACTATCAAGGAGGTTCTACACATGCATAATTTGAAAAGAAGCATCAATGATGAGAAAGAGCGTAGCATCTTTATACAATACAAGTGAGTTTCAGGTTGCCGTACCTGATTGTGAGACACATCGGTAAACCATCCCTCTGGACAGAAAATTAATGTCAACTGGTGAGTCACGATGACACAATGTAAACAGTAACTAGAAATAAAAGAGACAAAACAATACCGTAAATCTAGTAATCAAAGTTCATCAGTAAAACAAAACAATATTATAAGACACACATTAATGGATGTGTATGGCTCGAAATATTCTAGTCATAGTCCTCAGTCAAACACAGTAAAAAGGGAAATACTGTAAGAATAGTTCAGCAAGTAACAAATTATAATTCCGTTGCTTGTTTTTTCATAAACGCAAACCAAAAACTGTGTGCAGAAAATAAAACTCTGATGTCCAAGGCTGATTGATGGACAAATAGATCTAATCCACCACAGTGCCCTTCGAAACAGTCCTTGGTTACTAGAATATCAGTATGTATCATTTTGTGCCCCTTAACTAAGCCAAATGACAATGAAATTGGACAACCACCACCATCATATGGCCACTCAAAGGGGCAGCATTCCATTTCAACACCAAAGCATACAGAGAAATCCGAGAAAATTTTTCGCAACTGGATCAGAAAATTCTTGCAAACAGAGAATATTAAAAATACTACTAGCAACAAATTCACTTCCTTCATTGAATAGAAAATTCTCGATATTTTGTTGCGACAGTATAATCATTTCTCAATACTGATTGATCGCGTATTCTCAACTGGTTTGCAGAAGACATCTCACGAAATAAACAAACAAAAAAAAAAATTAAAGGAGACGACAGAGAGCGAAAGAGGGAAACCATTTCCGATGGCGGAGAGCAACGATAACTGCTGTTGAGGGGAAAGGAAGTCTTTGCACAGCCATAAGCCGTTAATTTCTTCATTTCGTTCCCAACTAGGGCTTTTGCATGAAATTGAGACAGATGAAGCTACTTCAGGGACTGACTGATACAAAGGCAGTTCTGATTGATCGCCCTCGTCACTGTCTGATGACTCCCCAAAAACGTCTCTGAGTAGCTTCTTCGTCAGCTCTTCCATCCAACTCTGCCACAAGAGGCTCACCGGCCCAGCATAAAGGCCTTCTCAGGGCACGAGCACGCTGCTTACTTCTTCCTATTGCGTACTTCTCATGACAACGGTTGCTGTTTGTATTTTTTTTCCTTCAATANCCCAGCTTCCCAACACCCTGATCTGTTCTAGCAGTATGAACTGGAAAGGCTACATAAATGCATACATGCATACATGTATATCTATATATATATATATATATATAGTAACAAGGCAGGATGTATTACTTACATATAGATACATACATATACATATGTGTGTGTCTACCTGTTACCTACTCAAGCTCTTTAAGTCGTACACAAAAGTAACAAGGCAGAGGGCAATAAATTTCATTTGACTGCATAATATTAGCACTGCAAAAGATAATATTAATTCCCAAGATTTTCTACCGGTAAATCTGACACATCACATAATTACACAAAAGTCCGTTGGCAAACCATCCCAGCAAGGCATGACATCCCCAACCTCTCAAATCTCAAGAGCCTTTACATAATATATATTTTCCAAGGATAACAGTTTCTTAAATATTCATTTACAATAATTAAGCTGAAAGAGAGAGAGAAATAAGAATAAAGTATACATTTCAAGCAAATATAGAGCTATATCAGCTCGCAAAGCATGAGGAGTAATTGATTAGATATGTGGGCATTCCTACAAGAAAACACTTACGATATATAACTCATGTCCTGTGGAGCATGTTACCCCATGTTTAAAAGGTTTTCTCTAATGGTGAATTTATTAAGTCGCAATCAGTCAATTTTTTGCTCAAATAGTATATACTCATGCCCTGGGAGATGTTATTGTAAGCACAGAGGGTTCCAAGTAACACCCTTCTCAGCTACCATATCATAACACTTCCACATAAGACCAAATCGAGAAAGCTCTTTGTTCTCGAGTTTGGACTTCCAGGAAGTTTCATAAAAGGGAGCTTTGAAGAAGTCTTCTAAGTGTACATCAGGTGAGTGTACTATACCCCAATACCGGTGAAAGTACAAACAGAAAAAAATCAAAATTTCAAAACCCCCTCAGCACTACCTTAGTCTGCTTTCTTCTGCTACTACTCTTCTTGCTTTTATTCTCACTCATCATGCTTAAATATTTCATTGACATACGTGAATTAGGAAGTTGATTGGCAACTTGGGTAAACAGTTAGCAGTACATCCTTCTCCATTCATCAAAAGTCCTTACATATGTTCTTGAGTTCTTTATTCAAAACAGAAGACCAGCCAGCCCATAGGAGGTTACATATGTAAAAACCACAATAGACGAGATCTTCAAAGCTCTCTTTGAGGCTAATTTGAAAAAGATTCGATATCATGGGCTAGTCTAAGTGGTGAACCAAATCTTATACTCCTCCTCCCATCGCTCATGTTTGCAGAGATTAAAGGGAATCGGTCAAGCCTAACACTTAAAGCTTTTAGCTCCTATTGATTTGCTTTGTCACTTACCTTCATTTTACTTTTAACACGAAAATTAACAGCCAGGGCTTCTCATTGCATAAAACTTCTGTTTAAAGAATCCTTTGGCTAATTGATATTGCTCATCATCATTTAGCTATTACATTTATTTTTCCCATTGCTAGCCATATATATAGAACAAACTTTGAGACTAGGCATAGCATGAAAGAGCCTTTAAAGAAATATATTCTGAGGGGGATTAGGACAGGAACATAGGGGTCTTTATGACACTGATCCATTATCAACCAAGACTATGCTAATGTTAGTATGGATATCAGATATATCAGACAGAAAAAATTCCTAAAACTCATAGGTTGAAAGGGTCATCATTTGATATCTTGTTGTATATGCGGATATGGAAACACATCGCGATATGTCACGGTATTGGAGAGGCCCGATATATATCTACCAACATTTGCATCAATCAGACTAACTCTAGCCTCTTTAGGGGTTATTATTTCCTTAGTAGCTCAGCATATGTATTTTTAACCTGATTATATATTCATAACACAGGACTTTACAATTCAAACAAAGTCATATATACATCACCAATATATTACCGGATTTATCATGATACGAGTTTTTGATCATATTGATATTTATTACGACCGTATCATTATTAGCCACATTGAACGATATATATCGACATCGGTCATATTAGACGCAATTTGTTTTTCATAATTACATCAAAATTAATATAAACACTAAAATTTAGGCATATTTAATCATATTTTATATAATTTTTATTCATTTAGTCAACATTTTAGTATTAAATCATATACTAGCAAATATTAAAACAATAAAAATAAAACTAAATAAAGAAAATGAATTATCATTCACTATCAAATGACACTTAAGGAAGTTATGAATATCTAAAAAAAGATGAGCAAATAATACTTGTAATCTTGTATCTTTTGCATGGTACAACCGAGTTAGAAAATAAGCAAACTCATTTTTAAACAGTACAGTTTACAGCCACTTTAGAGAATAAGATAATTTGTAATATTATTTGACATTCAATCAAGTTAATACTAGCAAGCAATATTACAGTTATATTAATAGAAACTGAAGGTGAGCAAATTATCTTAATAACACTATCGTGCCAATCTTTGTCCTGAAAGTATATCTATCATCTTCATTGCTCTAGATATTGGATGATTGATTTGGATAATATCCATCACGGAATTAACATTGATCATAAAAAAAATATCCATACATACTACCAAACACGTCATTGACAATAATGTTCTTGGCTAAAATGTTGTTATAATGGAAAATGAGCAAGGGCCTACAATCCTCCATAAAAAATTCTATTTTCCTAAATACTGGCACCCATATAGGTAATAGGGAGGAAGAGGATGCCCATATTCATAAGTTGAAAAATCCTAGGGCTAGCATGAGAAGAGTTTTGTGTACTTTAACTACTACTTGTGCAGGGAGATTTAGAAATCCTAAAAGCACCAAAACTATTTATCATCTCTCGAGATGATGAACCTCTAGGTGCTTGGTCGCCTTTTCCACTTCCTCTATAAGTTTGCGACGGTTCCTACAATGATTCAATATCCGTCTCATCATCTCATGGGACAGCACACGAATGGTCTCCGAAATACGAGATAGAGGACGCCCGATTGATTCAATAATTGATGATACAGACTCGTCATCATCACCATCATCATGACCCCGACTATTAACTCTATCACCACCACCTCCACTCCTTGCATCATAACTGTAGGAACTTTGTTCCTTTAAGAAAGTAAAGATATCATCATGTTTCCCTTCTCTGGACCCGGCAACATCTATCCTACAGCCACCTTCTTCATCTCCTTCAAATTCACCAGTGAACCACTCCGAATTATCTTGTCCATCAAGAAGTGGTCTCTCCCATTCCACCAACCATAAACCCAAGGGATTATCTTCCTCAAATATATAATTTGAGTTTATCGGATAAAATTAATCTTCTAGTTCAGCTTGAGTTTTTCTTATAGTATTTCGTACTTTTAGCCTTTGGCTATAGTAGACATAGACAAATTTATTCAATCTTTCATACTTTTAGTCTATTCCTTAATTTTGGATATATAAGGCTAGAGGTACTCCAATTTCTCTCCACATGTAGGGTGGCACATGAATGGTCTCTGAAATATGGGATAGAGGACGCCCAATTGATTCAATAATTGGCAATACAAACTCATCATCATCACCATCATCAATTCTATCACCACTACCTTCACTCCTAGCATCATCACTATCAGAACTTTACTCGTCTGGAAAAGTAAAGCTATAATCATGTTTCCTTTCTTTGGACTCGACAACATCTATCCTACCACCACCTCCTTCATCTCCTTCAAATTCACCAATGAGTCACTTCGAATTATTTTATCCATCGAAAAGTAATCTCTCCCGTTCTACCAACCATGAACCCAAGAGATTATCTTCCTCAAATATATAATCTAAGTTTATCATAAAATTGATCTTATAATTTAGCTTGGGTTTTCCCTATGGCATTTCATGTTTTTAGCCTTAGATTATATTAGACAAAGACTAATTTATTCAATCTTTCATATTTTTAGTTTATTCCTTACTTTTGTGTATATAAGGCTAAAGGTACTCCAATTTCTCTCCACACTAGGAGAAAAAAAGTGGTTTGACTCAAACCTAGACAGGAAGCATTTGTAACTCAGAAGCAAAAGATCCATAATGAAACCACCATTCAATAGCATTATATAAATTAACTAATATTAAAATTAACAAATTTTAAATACAAAAATATTAGAATCAATCAACAAAACAACCAATTAGTTTATTTCTTAACTGGATTCGTAAACCACATGGCTCTATGCCAATTGTGTTTCAAAATAATATTGTTTATTATAAAATAGCAACTAAAAAACACCAAAAAAATTGTTAATACTCCACGGCATAATCGGCATACTACATAGTTAGTAGTCATATATTATCATATTCCTGATTTATTACATTGATTTGATAATCCATGCCAAGATCTAACCTTTGGATAGCCTTTTTTACCCCATCCATCACATTCAAATTGTTGGAAATCTTACCACCATATTGATTCTGGGGATTTAAAAAATAACCTAATAATAATAGTGTAGCGTCCATGATTCCGAATTGTTTGACGGGTTAGGGAGCTACTCAATCTTCTCAGTAAGTCGAATCAGAGCGGATTCGATCCCCATACCTATTAAACTAAAACCTGCACAACACACAAAAAACAAGAGGTCAAAAGAAAACGGCGAGATTCGCTCCCCGACTTATCTTTTGACACTCAAATCAGTAACCCTTCTTTATAGAGATAAAGATGGAGTATACTTTGAATAAAATTTGCGTAAAGGATTGCAATGGGGATTGTGTATTTGGGCACGCCCGATTGAGTGGCGTCTTGGATGGACGACATCTTATACGAATGACTTTTCCTTGGTTGGAGGGCTTCATGGGGGGCCTTCTAGAGGGAGAGTCCTCCTTACCAGAGGCTGGCTCATTTATCCTCTCTTCCTCCTATCTTGGTTTATTTATTACTTCTCCCCTCCCCCTTTCTCTTGGGTGGTTTGATATTTATAAAGTTGGAGAACGGTTGTCCTTATCTACTTACAACCACCCGTGGATAATGTGAAACGGTTGAGCGGTTCCTCTTTTTGACCATGGGCCGTCCTGATCGGCTACAGTAGTCTGGGCCAACTGGGACGTCATTCATTTCTTGAGCCCACTTCTTCCGCTAATGGGCCCACTTCTTGGGCTGAGTATGTCGAACCAATCACTAGCTCCCCATGTCGGGTAGTTCGAAATTTTTCAACCCCCAACATGCTTCTGATGGGATCCTATCTGTAAGTTTAGATTTGTCGGCTTGCTATCCTTGGAAAATCTGAGTTTCAAAATCCGACCTCTTCTGGGCCACTCGGTGATGTAACCGAGTTTCAAAATTCAATCTCTTTTGGGCCGCTCGGTGATGCAACCAAGTTTCAAAATCCGACCTCTTCTGGGCCACTCGGTGATGTAACCAAGTTTCAAAATTCAACCTTTTCTGGGACGCTCGGTGATGTAATCGAGTTTCAAAATCCGACCTCTTCTGGTCCGTTTAGTGATATAATCGAATTTTGGCAACAGGTGGATGAAAATTATCCGACTTATGGGCAATTTAGGTCGCTTGAAGATATGCGAGCACTCGTATGAGCAGATAAAATAATTATACTATGAATTAAATATGATTCAAGCAAGCAGCGTGATGCTTACAAAACTCACTTGGTTTCGGCTTGGAGTCGTTGTTAGTGTTCGAGGCCTCGGGAGATAATAAGGAAATTTCAAAAAGTGATGAGTATTGCATCCGAGGGCCCAAAAAAATAGACCCAAAATGATTTTAAACCAAAGAACAAGATTCAGCGGCCCAAACCATCTGCGCAACCTATTTCAGCAAATTTGGCCAACACCTTTAAGTACTCCAATTTCATAATCAAGCCGAAGCCAATATAACGGCCACGGCGGTTGGTTTAACCTGACGAGCTTTATTAGCCCATCGAACAAAAACTTTCAGTCCGAAGGCTTTCACCAGGCAAGGACAATCAACCCGACGGTCTCTATCCTTGCCATCAATCACAATATTAAATGCACACCTCTTCGGATACTGAATGGCTCATTGGAAACACACAAATCATCATTACTGGCATCGGACAATTTGACGTGCGGCAGAGCTAACGAGTGGTCGACACGTATCAGTGTCATCATTAGGCGCACCTTTTGAATTTCAAATTGAACAGTGTTGTTTCGTCCCTTCTTCTCCGTCTATAAATAGCCTTCTAAGCCTTTGCTAAATACTTTCAATTCCTTTGTCTTCCTCCTTCTCATTTGAAATTTCCTCTCCCCTTTTTCATTCATTGCTAGAGATTATTCATTCCAATGGCTCCCAACATTGAAGATATTTGGTTCATCCTAATCTCCACTAATGTGGATTATCTTTGAGCTAGGTACAAAATTTCGAGTTCTTTGACATATCTCTTGCCTGAAGTAAGTGGACGAACTTCTTCTCCACCGAAAGGTTATATTACTGTATACGAGACCCATTTGAAAGGTATTTTTTGATTTCCGTTGGCTCCAGAGTTGTATAAAATAATGGTGGAGCTTCATATACTAATAGCGAGACTTTAGCCAAATGCCATGAAGTGTCATGTTTCTTTGTGTATTTTTGCCCGTGTTCATGGCCTGACATTTAACGCCACGGCCGTGAAAGTTATATTTTGTTTCCAACACAGACAAGACTAGGTTACAGTCTCTCCGCGGCAAAAGTTTAGTTTGAGTGGAGGAAATCCTGACTCCACAAAGAGGTGGAAAGACCGATTTTTTTATTTGGTGGTTCCTCCCGTATGGAAATTTTACAATGAGTGGGGTCAGGTTTCTACTTCCTTACAAACTGATGTTTTTTATCATGAGAAGAAGGCGGCCCCAAGTGTTGACAGACCATATTCAAGAAAAGGCTGCAACTTTTAACGAAAATAAAAAAAACTGATGGCTGTTTGCTGAATCCCTTGCTCAGGCTAAATAGGAGCCTGTTGTTGAGGGGTCGGAGGCTCTTGTTGAACCGTCGGTTCGCAGGAGAAAGTATAAGAGAAAGGCTAAGAGCCTTAAAATAAAAGAGTCGTCCGCCAAAGTGCCCAAGGACAAGGAGACCTTGAAGGCGAAGGCCATTCAAATAAAAGAGCCGTCGGCCGTGGTGCCTAAGCATAAAGAGGCCACAGCTGAGTCTAATTCTGAAGACGAGGCCACCATCGACCAACTAATAAGGAGAAAGTGCTTGTCGGTCAAATTGAACTCAACTTCTACGTCTTCCTTAGCCCAAGTTCCTGGGGCCGTTGGACTAGTCGAAGACAGTGAGCCTTCAGAATCTGTTGCTAAGGAGGTGCCTGAAGTTATGACAATTCCTGCCCCAACTCTCACTTCTTATGCGGTTCCAGCCATTTTGTCTCCGTTGCTCAAGGAGTCCCTGCCTGACATTCCCACTACTTTTGCTGAAGGCACATCTTAGATAAGCGAGACTCAGTCTGGTGAGATTGAGGGGATGTAGCTATTTGAGTTCCAAGTGACCAGCAAGACTAAAGTGGTCACCTCGGAATTTCATGCTGAAGTTGCAAAGGTGCATTCTCCCGAGCCCCCAGCGCCAAAGGTCCAACTTGAAGTCGAGATTGAGGATCAAGTCATTGTGGCAGACGCGCCGCTTTTAGAGGATCCCATGCCCGAGGCCGAGTCCGAAGCAACGCTCGAACCAGTTGCTCGAACATCTGGTTCCAACCCCCAGATGCCTGAGTCTGAGGGGGATGTTATTCCTGAAGGAGTTCATGAGGCGGCAGAGATGGCTAGTTCAGAGTCCTCAGAGCCTGAGGTCCAAGTGGTTTCAAAGATCCCTACAAATGATGCAACCCTTGGGAGCATCTCCATCTCTGAGGTATTGTCCGAACTCTTCCTTAACATTCACATTATTCTCTTTATACTTGTTGATTTACTTTGTTTTCTTTGCAGCTTCAGGAAATGGCCAATCATCTTGCTGGCGCTACCAACCGGTTGGCCCACAATTACGTAGAGAGAGAGAAGTTTTTGGCAGCAGAGGAGTGTATTTCTCAACTTAAACGTGAAATGGTTGACATGAAGCAAAAATACGTCCTTCTTAGAGACCAAAACTTCAAGATTGAGAGTGAGCTCTAAACTTCCATTCGTCCGGATGATATTACGAAACTGTTGGAGCACAGCTACTGGGAAGGTATCAACCTGTGCCGACATATTCCCCAAACGGTGGCCCCTGGTGTTCCTACTTCTGTATTTCATCCAAGTAATGCTAGTGCTCGCCATAGTTCCGACATGTTGTACCGTCCTAGGGATGATGCGGAGTCTTGGGAGCCTTTGCTGGAAACTTCTTAGCCTCGTCCTCCTTCACAATAATCACTTGTATTTTTTTTTTTTTTACTTGTAATTATTTTTTAGTATAAATGAAGACTTTTTCTTCAAATGGCTCACTCTTTCTAGTGTGTTTTGGCTAGTTGGACACTTTAGATGCCTGATTTTAAACATTACTTAAGTTATTGTTAACTCACGGCTTCTGTTCCTCAGATTGACCGAAGGGTATCAAAACATTCGTGTGTTTAACTTAAGCTTTTCTAGGACTATGTTCAACTGACGAAACTACCTTGAAGGTTTTTGCATGCGTACTTCTAAGGAAGCCCCCTAAGTTTTTACCCCTCGGCCTAATCTGGGCCGCCTGGTATCATGATCAAGTTTTAATTACCGACCTCGTTTGAGTCGCTCAATTACGTGACTAAGTTTTACTGACTACCAAGTGTGGTTCACAGGACATGTGAACGAATTTCACCTGACTTAGGGGTAGCCTAGGTTATACCATGTGATGAAAAAGCAAGCACAAGGATAAATAAACAATTATAATATTATTAATGAAATGTTACAAAAATTACAAGCACTCATCATAATGCAAATCTTACCTAATCATACATTTAATCATTGATAATATTTTTTAAGGTGAGAGGCATTCCAAGTCTGAGGAACTAGTCTGTCATTCTGAGTACGTAGTTTGTATGCCCCATTTCTAAGTATGGCCAAAACTAGGAATGCCCTTCCCAGTTAGGTGAGAGCTTGTTCCAATCGACATTTTTACCAGTGGCTTTAATGCTCTGTAATACTAAGTCTCCCACTTCAAACTGACGTGTCTTCACCTTCTTATTGTAATACCTAGCAACCCTCTGTTGATAAGCTGTCATCCGTAACTGCATCTTGTCTCGGATTTCTTCAAGTAGATCAAGATTTTTCCGAAATCTTTGCGAGTTATTACTCAAATTGAAAGAATCAATCTGGAGACTAGGGAGTCCAACTTCTATTGGAATAACAGCCTCGGTCTTGTAGCACAAATTGAAGGAAGTCTCACAGGTTGGCTCTCTGGGTGTCGTCTTGTATGACCAAAGGGCGGATAGGAGTTCATCCACCTAGAAACCCCTAGCATTTTCAAGCTTCGTCTTTAAACCGTATAGTATTATACATTTGGTAACTTCTACTTGTCTGTTACATTGCGGATAAATGACGGAAGTATGAACCAACATTATCTTCAAACTCACACAATACTTCGTGAAACGCTTGTTGGTAAACTAGGTCTCGTTATCTGTTACAATGACTTCGGGATACCAAACCTACGTATAATATTCTGTCGGACAAACTCGATCGCGTTCTGTTCTGTAATTCTAGCAAGCAGGACAGCCTCAATCCATTTCATGAAGTAATCTATCCCAATAATTATGAACTTCCTCTGTCCGAATGTAATTGGAAGTGGTCCGAAAATATCAAGTCCCCATTATGAGAATGGCCATGGCCACTGCAAAGCTCAGAGTTTTGTATGTGGCTGATGGGTAAGGTTCCATGTATCTGGCAGTTTTCACATTTTTGGACGAAGTTCATGGCGTCGTACTTTATGATAGGCCAATAATACCCTTACCTCATGAGTTTGAAAGGTTCTTACCTCCAATATGAGATCCACAGATACCGAGGTATACCTCTCCGAGGGTATAGTCAGCCTCTTTTAGCATGAACACCGTAGATATGGGATGGAGTACCTACGTCGGTACAATTTTTCATCCATAATGGTGTCCCGGCCTGCTATCTTTTTCAGACGCTTGGCTTCGTCCGAATTCTCTGAAAATACGATGTCAGACAAATACTTCACATAAAAAGTCATCCAGTTGTCAACATCGGCTATCTGCATAATTTCTTACTCTGGGTCATTAATGCTATGAACTTCAAGGACTTTACGCATTTCTCGTGCGTATTGTTCTAGGTCTCCGGTCATTGCTAGTCGGTCAATTTTTTCATTTTCTTCTCTTGGAATATGGACCATTTCCACATTGTCAAATGCTGAGATTAGGCTTTGGACTTTAGAGAGGCATTGGGAAAGCTGTGGATTGCTGGCTTCAAAATTCCATCGAACCAGATTAATAACCAGTTCCGAGTCACTGTAGACAAGAAAGTTCATGGCCGAACACTCTTTGGCCAATTTTAGTCCAATAAGCAATGCCTTGTACTCTACGATATTATTTGTTGCTGGGAATCCAAGGGTTATTTAATATTTTATCTCTGACCCATCTGGCATTCTTAGCACCACTCCAGTTCCACAACCAACTTGCATCGAAGAACCGTCTACGTGCAAAATCCATATTGGAGTATTTTGATGGTCGTCGGCCTTAGTAGGATCAAAGGTTTCCAAAGTTGGAGTCGTTATTTCAACAATAAAGTCCGCGAGGGCCTAGCCTTTTAAGGACGACCTCAGTCAAAGCTCCACGTCAAACTCTCCCAATTCAATGAACCACTTGACCAATTGTCCTGACACATCTAGATTTTACAAAATTTATTTCAATAGTTGGTCAGACAGGAAAATAATTTTGTGCACCTGAAAATACGGTCGGAATTTCCGAATGGAATACACAAGTGCCAAAGCTATCTTCTTGGCACGGGAATATCAAGTTTCAGGGTCGGTCAGGATTTTACTAACATAGTATACAAGTCGCTGCCATTCGGATTGTCATCGAATCAATACCGAACTCATAGCAGTTTCAAACACAACCAAATATAAATATAACTCCTCGCCCTCTTGGGGAGAAGTCAATAGCGGCGGACTTGAGAAATACTCCTTAAGCTATCAGAACGCAGCTTCACATTCGGTAGTCCACTGAAAGCCGGCTG
This sequence comes from Nepenthes mirabilis, assembly GCA_025585075.1. Taxonomy (NCBI): domain Eukaryota; kingdom Viridiplantae; phylum Streptophyta; class Magnoliopsida; order Caryophyllales; family Nepenthaceae; genus Nepenthes; species Nepenthes mirabilis. Next base: position 4,919 of record JAODPA010118362.1, on the reverse strand, counting down.
CCTTTGTTTCCTTCGAAGCCTTGAAAAAAAGCAAGTATTTTTCGGCCGACTTGGCTAAAAAGTGGGAGAATACTACTGCCCTCCCATTTAATTTTTGGACTTTTTTCACTGTGCGAGGCAGATTTATATCCAAGACTGCCTTAATCTTTTCAGGATTTGCCTATTCCTCGATGTAAAACAATGAAGCTCAAAAATTTTTCCAAGGTCACCCCGGACGTACACTTGGTTGGATTAAATTCATCTGGTGTGCCCGAAAGACGTTGAATGCCTTATCCAGATCGCGAATATGGTTACTGATTACCTTACTTTTCACGAGCATATCGTCCACATATACTTCCATATTTCGTCCAATACGTGCTTTGAGCATTTTGTTAACGAGAAATTAATAAGTTACAGCAGCATTCTTTAGACCAAATGGCATAACTTTATAACAGTATATCCCTTGGTTAGTCATAAACGTTATGTGTTCCTTGTCTTCTATGCTTATTCGAATTTAGTTGTAGCCCAAGTACATATTCATGAAACTGAATAGTCTATGTCTAGATGTTGAATCTACAAGTAAATTAATCATTGGTAATGGGAAGCTGTCCTTCGGACAAGCTTAAAATGTATGTTCTGAATGATTGTACAAAATGATTAGGCATGACCTTCGTACAAAATGATTGTATGGATAAAGAGATTTTGAATTTGGTCTGTCGGGTGTTAAAGTATGCTCGATCTCCATATATCTTTAATCAAAATCCTATGCAATTACAAAACAAAGGTCAAAGGATTGACGGAACTTACTCCCCAATATAACCTGCGACGCTCAGATCAGTATCTTTCTTAAATGAGAGAAGAGATAGAGAATGAAAAATCTATGTTTTTGTCTGATGAGCTAATAAAGCTTGTCAGGTTAAACTTCATCCTTAGACAGAAGTTGTTTTCAGACTTCATACCAGAAGGCTGAATTTCAAGCCTCCTGGCATGGGGGGTTAGTGATGAGTATTGTATCCGACGGCCCAAAAAATCGGCCCAAAATAATTTTAAGCCAGATGACAAGATTCAACAACCCAAATCATCTGCACGGCCCATTTCAGCAAATTTGGCTGACACCTTTAAGCAGTCCAATTTTATAATCAGGCCGAAGCCAATATAATGGCCATAACGGTTTCTTACTTTCATCTTCTAATGATCTCGGGCGTTGATTGAAACCACAATCAAGATAAAACTTATCCATCCATCAATTTTCCTAACGGTTGACAAGAGGAATCAACCGTCGCCTAACTTCTATAGAAACTCATCCTCTCTAACAGAAGGAAGGATGGATCACCTAACACTTTCTCAGACAAAGAAAACAGACAACTCAAAGATGCTAAGAGCGCACTTTCTCTTTTTCAATCTAAGGCGCCATTATAAGAGCACAAACTCTCAAACAAAAAAATACATTTTACATCTTCTATCTTTTCTCTCATTTAAGAAAGATGCTGATTTGAGCGTCAAAAGATATACCAGGGAGTGAGTCTCGACAATCCTTTAACATTTGTTTTGTGATTGCACATGATTCGAATTAAAGACATACAGAGACTGAGCACACTTTAACATCCAACAGACCAAATTTAAAATCTTCTTATCCGTACAACAATTAGAATCCTTGAACGCATCAAATAGTATTAACAAATAAATTAACACATATTAGTAACTAAAAAAGAAAAAAAAAAGGTCAAGGTATGACATTAAGTATATTAGTAAAAACATAATTGAACAGTTATATTTCAAATTAAATTTCATCACATACCCGTCACATGAAAATCAAACTGTAGCTGAAAATTTCACCTCTAGTCATTCATCTTCCAAATGTTTGCATAAGAAAAAACAACTTTCATTAATGGTCATCTTTGCTTAGTCCATGGCTTCATAAATGAACCTCATTATCGATTTTTCATCACCATCAACCAATCTAAGTAGTTTGATCAATGGTTCTTACATTCTAATTATTTTATTAGACCTTTTCCAAAATTCCTCCCTAGAATGATCTTCTTAACCTCGTGTGGTAGGCCCAATTTTTGTTTCCCTAAATTTGAAGGATTCGTAATTATCTAATTTGAATATCCTCTCGGGCCCTCTTTATGTAGTTAAATAGACATCACAACAAGGAAGTTTGTGGCAAAATATTTGACGATGAGGTGCAGCAAATCTCGGCCATTAATAAATACCTTCATATAGTTAATTAGCCATGTTAAACTGTAAATATAGCTTGTTATTTTATTTGCCTATGTCAATACATCCTTCACACTATTTTTTTGCTAAATCCTCATGAATAAGGTCCATACAATAAGCCGCACAACCAATCCAACATTAGATGTCTCCTCTTATGCTTAAGGAATTACCAATTGCTCTCATTGGTATCTCATTGTTAGTATTAACTTGGATAACTCTATCCTCCCCAATCTCATTAAAATCTTTGTCCATCAATTTAAAGTAGTATTATTTGTTTCTGCTATGGATATTAGTAACATTAATGGACTTACGAAAAATTATCCGGCAAGGGCTATACACTAGGAAATTAATTAGGTACTCATATGTAACATTTGTCCCTCCATTACACATAATAATAACTCCGCTCATCCTAAATAGGACAGAGGCTATCAAACTACTACTTTAGTTAGTTGCATTCGTCTCACCAAATGGATATCAATGAACATATAACAAGTAGAGCCCTCAAGCTCCTATGCCACACTCAAACAATGTATATAACGAGCTAATAAAATGGATCATTTTCCACAACATTTCGTGGAATGTTTTCTCCCATAAAAACCAACCAACAACATGTCCTATCTTTTTCTACACGCCCTTTATCGATGACTCTCTTATTTTAGGTTGCTTAGAGGACTTACCCCTATACATATCTAGGCCTATCTCCATCAATCGAGCATATGTGCTCTCAAGATTAATCCACTACCTTCTATTACCAACTGCACATGAATCTTACTCTTGAGCAGTAAACGATTGTTATATACTCCGGCCCCAACCACCAGAGGACCTCACTCCACCACTATTGCCACCTTTCTCAAAACAAAACGACTGAGCTTTGAAATTTTTATCCCTCCTTCCGTGTATTCCGGCTCCTAATGCCCTCTTCTAGCTGCCTTAAATTATAAATAATAAAGAATTTTGAGTAGAGAAAAAGAGAATCCAAATTATATAATGATATCATAGGTAGCAGAGCCGAGCCTGATGCAATGGGTGACTTTAGCCTAGGTAAGCCGCATAACAACGTTGTAGATTTAGGGCATAAGGGGGATATAAATTTTGAAGCGGCTAGATAAGAGAGAATTAGGAGCCACAATGTATACGAAGAAAGACAAAAATTCAGAGCCCTCTCATCTAGTTGCATCAAAATGTACATCCCTCTCATCCCATAAATCCACAACATTGCTACGTAGCCCACCTAAGCAAAAGCCACCTATTGCATCAGGCTCGACCCTACCACTCATAATATTATCATGAGTGTTCCTCTAAATTCTCTTTTTCTTCGCTCTGAATTCTCAACTCTACATTTTGATGCAATTAGACAAGAGAGCATTTAGATCAAGAATACAAGGAGAGACAAAAATTTAAAGCTCAAACATCTCATTTTAAGGATGATGGCAATAGTGGTGGAGCGAGAGCTTCCAATGATCGGGCTTGAGGATGCAATGGTTGTTTACTGTCCAAGTGTAGGATCCATATGCAACTGGCAGCGGGAAACAAAGAATTTACCCTAAGAGCACACATGCTCGATTGGCGAAGATTTATCCAGCTATGCACAGGAGCAAGTCCACTAAGCAATTTAAGAGAAGAGATCCATCAACGAATGGCACGTGGAAGAGGATATGAAAGGTTGTTGGTTAGTTTTTGTGGTGAAGAAGCATTCCACCAAATGTTCCTAAAAATAACCCATTTTATCAATCGATATTTGACACAACATCCAGTGTGGCATAGATTTTAAGAGCCCTACTCTTTATATGCTCATGAATATTCATTTGGTGGACAAGTGCAAGTAGCTGAAATAGTGGATTGATTGCTTATGCCATACTTAGGATAAGTAGGATGTTACTATTACGTGCAATAGAGGGACAAGTATTATATATGAGTACTTAATTAATTTTATAGTGTATAGCCCCTGCGGAATAGTTTTCCATAAGTCCATTAACACTACTAATATCTATAACAGAAACAGATGATACTTTTTCAAACAAATAAACAAAGTTGTTGACGAGATTGGGGAGAATAGAGGTGTCCAGATTGTCACAGACAACAACAGACCAACGAGAACAGTTGGACAACTTCTTATGCAGAAGATGAGGCATCTATACTAAACTAGTTGTGTAGCACATTCTCTGGACCTTATTCTTTAAGATTTAGCAAAAACACAATGTAGAAGATGTGCTAGCATAGGCAAAAAAATAAGAATAAAAAGTTACATCTACAACTCGATATGTTTACTAATGACTAAGAGTTGCTGCAACCTACCATCAAATATTTCGTCACAAACTTTTTTATTGTGAGGTCTATTTATCTCCATAGAGACGGCCTAAGGAACATATTTAAATCAAGTGATTATACATCTTCCAGATTTGAAAAAGAAAAATCGGGCCAGATACACAAGATTAAGAAGATTATTTTGGGAAGGGAAATAGAAAAGATACAATAAAGTGATTAGAATGCAATAACTATTAATCAAATTATTCAGATTGATTAATAGTGATAAGAAACTAACAATGGGGTTTACTTATAAAGTCATGGACCGAGCAAAGATGACCATTAATAAAGATTGTTGTTGTTATACAATTATTTGGAAGACGATTGATTAAAGATGAAATTTCCAATTACATCATAATTTGCGGGCGGTGGACATGTAATGAAATTTAATATTATTGTTCAATTATATTTTTACT